>JASDQU010032759.1:16881-28562 GCA_032191745.1 Picea mariana | reverse complement strand
TGGATTATAAAACTCGCTTGAGGGGGCCGCGGTGATAGTCACCAGTCAACATGTGTCTCTAAGCGGTATTACCTTTACCACTTAGGATGGGTACACCCAATGTTAACCACCTCACACAATATCCACCCGAAATGGACCACGACAATTGATTTGCTACAACCCCCTGATCAGACTATCTAGAATGGATCTCACTTATTCTGTTGGTCAAATTTTGTTACACTACCTTTTCATTAATTAGGATTGTCAATCACGTTGTTTTATCAATGATCGATGACTCACGTTTACTTTGCAAACTGATAAATGGTTTTAACCTTGATTTATAAAAGAATTTAACTTAGAATTTTCCTTTGCTCTCAAAACTGAACCTCAGAACCTGCAATCCAATATCAATAAAGGAGTTATAACACACAATTGAACATGATATTTTTATATCAACAATTAAAGTCAATATTCATTTACAGATTATAGAGGGAGACATAGAATGTTCTAGAAATGGAATTTAAGCCATTCATAACTATATTAAAGTCCAGGGATAATCCTCCTGGTTCTAAATACATGAATCGATCCTATCTGGTCCTTCCACACTCAAATCCGTCATGCACAAACTCTTCAAATCACTATCTCTTGGCCCACACCTTTATCAAATGGCCACACAATTTTTATAGCCGAAGGATTACAATGCATAGAAGCTAATTTTTCAACGAAAAAGATTCCTAAAACACTACAATTAATTTACAACAATGACACTCTCTCTTTCCATAATCGATGACGATCAATTAGATCAAATCATTGATACATAAGAAAATCCACCTAATCCAACTAATTTTCTCAATTAATCCATTTACACAATAAATAAACAGAACAACCATTTTTGTTTCCTAACAACCCTATCCTTCTAGAGTATAATAATAAATTAGGAAGAGTAAAATAATTAAATTAAAGAAACCCACTCTCTTTAGTAAATTTTAAGTGAAATAAAAAATACTAGAAGGTTCTCTCTCTATAAAGTTTTTCCTCTAGAATGTTCTCTACAAGATACAAATAGTATAAATAGAGGTAGAAATCATGGAAAAGGTTTGTCTTGTGAATTAATTTTGTAATTCAGATTTTATCTATTGGAGGTTTCCCCCTTCAAGAGGCAAGTGGAATTTTCTCTCAGATAATAAATGTATGATTTATGGATCAATTGTGTCTTTTTTCTTAGTGTTTTGTTATTTATGCTAACAATTGTGAACATAATCATATTTTTGTCTTTCATATTTCCTTTTGGTACCTGATTTCCTCTGCAGACTTTTAGCAATTTTTTTTAAGGCTAGAGACATGTGATGGCATTTTTAAATAACAATGATCTATCTTTCGACATGTAAAATTGCAGTTGGGAAAGAATACATGCAGGAAACCCACTTGGTTTCAAGTGGTTACTCAAAACACATTGTTTCACCTAGTTGGAAACATGTGTAACCCTTGTTGGTACCCCTTTGAGTATTAACTCATTAGACAATAACCGCAGATGTCCTTTCACTCCCACATACCATTGGGTATATAGGGAGTCCCATAGGTCTCTTGAAAACAATTTTAGATTATCCAATCGATTGCTTTATTACTATAATGAAACTGACAACAACATTAAAGAAGATTAATATCATATACATGGGTAATTGGGTAGTATGATTAAGGGTATGGTTGAGCCTCCTTAGTTAGAGCCCCAAGATATTGGGCTGAGTACTATTGTTGGATCCCATCAATATATCCGAGAGATAGAGCACATGGAAATATCTTGTCCGTAGGAACCCTCATAGCCCTAAATCCTTACTATTGGAACTTAATAGAACAACAACAAAAGAGAAAAATAGTGATTTTTTTCACATCTAGTTTGTGCAACCTTGCTTCTTGCATTCGGGTTGTGAAATTCCTAGACATTTTTAACTATTAAGGGTTTGGGAATTTTGTCACTGCTATATTATTTAGACAGGAGTATAACTCCGTAGGAGAGAAAAAAAAGAGAGGAGAATAGTGGTCTCATCGACATCGTTATTTGGGACCTATCCCATTGGATTCATCTCTTTGCATTGACCATAGTGATACCACTATATCACAAGCCGTTTTTTATATGGACCCACCTACCCTCTCTAGCACCCTTATTTGGGACCTATCCCACTATATTCCTCTCTTCACAATGATCGTAGTGGTACCTCTCTCTTACAAGCCTCTTTTTTTCTATGGACCCACCCACCCTCTCTGACACCCTTATTTGGGACATATCCCACCAGATTCCTCTCTTTGCACTAATTGCATTTATCACACTCTCTCACAATATATTTTGTAAGGATCCACCTTCCCTATCCTTTCCCACTTCTCTTGTGAGACTAATTGTACATTAGCCAATTGATCGTCTGACTACTATAGTGGCACCGAGAACAACACTCAAGAAGATTAATCTCATGTACCTTGGTAATTGGGTTGTACGACTAAGGGTACAATCGAGCCTCCTTATTCAGATCCTTGAGATAAATTTGGGTTGAGTGCTATTGTTGGACCCCATTGGTATATCCAAGAGCTAGAGCATGTGGAAATTTCTTATATGTAGGAACCCTCATAGACCTAAATTATTGCTATCTGATCAGAACAAAACAACAACAAAAGATAAACATAGTGAATTTTTTTCACATCTACTTTGTGCAACCCTGCTTCTTGAATTTAGGTTGTGAAATTCCTAGACATTTCTAACTATTAAAAATTTGGGCATTTTGTCATTGCAATATTATTTAGATAGGAGTATAACTCCGTAGGAGTAAAAATAAAATTAAAAGAAAAAAGGAGTATATTGGTCCCATCGACTCCCTTATTTGGGACCTATCCCACCAGATTCATCTCTTTGCACTGACCATAGTGATACCACTATCTTGCAAGACTTTTTTTTCTATGGACCCACCCACCCTCTCTGGCACCCTTATTTGGGAACTATTTGACTAGATTTCTCTCTTCACAATGATCATAATGGTACCTGTCTCTCTCATAAGCCTATTTTTTTTTATGAACCCACCCATCCTCTCTAACATCATTATTTGGGACCTATCCCACGATATTCCTCTCTTTGCACTAATCACAATTATCCAACTCTCTCAAAATCTATTTTATAAGGACCCACCCACCCTACTCTTTCCCACTTCACAACCAAGTGGCCTACACGCACAACCAAGACTTTGACAGCCGCATCACTACCTTGTAAAGAGTCCTCATGTAGAATAAGAAATAAATAATTGACATTACTTCAAATATTGCTACCATATATTCCTGGATCACCTAATTGAACACCATAAATTTCAAGCTCACCCAACTGGACATCGTCTCTGGCGTTGTGGAAAAATTGACCGCAATGATTAATAAATCCCAAGGTCCTCTCTCCTCTTCACAACTTCACACCACAAGGGTGTCAAATCATCCCATTCCATGAACTTTCATTCTAAACCCCTTACTCGTTAACTACATATTCCCAAAGTTTAGATGAATAAATTTGATGGATCATACCCCATGGGATGGGTCACTCAATTAGAACATTATTTATCCTTGCATGACATCACTGATGAATTGATCAAAATTTGTATTAGTTTCCTTTGTTTAGATCTGGGATGATGACAATGGTGGAAATGATGTAATAACTCACACATAGGGTATCTTTCTTGGAACCAGTTTGTTGCTAACCTTTATGAACACTTTGACACAAACACACATCATTTGGGTCATTTGACCAAGATTAAACAATTTGGTACAATGGAGGACTACATCACTACTTTTGAGCAACTGGCTTTCTGAATTGAAGTTATGTCTGACACCTTCTTTTGCTAATGCTTTATTAGTGGCCTTAAGGATGATATCTGAGCTCATATCCTAATGGCCTACCACGAGACCTAGCTTGAAGATACTCACATTACCAAGGAAGAAAAACATGTAGTTTCTTCCAAAATTAGAAGTTCATCCTTTAGTCCCCATTCTCGACCCACCAATTGAATCCCTCCTTCCTCTCCTCTTAAGATCCAAAAATTAACCTAGGAAGAAAAGTTTGAGTGCTAACTTAAGGGTATTTTCTCTAATTGTTATGAAAAATATTTTCTAGGGAACAAATGTAAGGAGAAAAATATGTTTATGTCCATTTCTGTAACACCCATCTAATTTAAGCCCAATTTAAATCCAAGAAGCATTTAAAAAAAATAAATTAGTGGAACCATAGATCCTCAATTCTTAAATACATATAATGATACAAAAAAAATGCACAAATAACAAAGTTACCATCACAGGAAGGAATCTATTTGTCAATTGAATCCTTGCATCGAAAATGGCTATCGTTGACTATGCTAACATTGCCGCAATTTCATCAATCTTCTTCAATCTTGCCAATCTTCTGAAGTACTGACAAGATGCCTCCCTGCCAACATGATGTGAACTCTTCTTCTACTTTTCCCCCCAATTTGCAGCAGGGATATACAAATCCAACCACAAAACTAGTTGTCAAGTGCCCGCTCGCAAGTGAGAGAATCCCACCTCTTAACACACTTCATTGTACAACTCATAATAGAAACACTCAAAGGTCTATGATCATTACAATGGTTTTCCAACCATATGGTATAATCCGCTTCAACCTTCTCTCTTTATTTTATAGGTAAAACACATTCTGACTCACAATCTCAAATGCATCATTAGCTAATTTATGAAATAAATTAAGTGTAATATTCACCCATCCACATTTCACTCTCATGCAAGTTTGCACCTAAAATTACCCCATTTTATTTGTATTTAAAAATCAATTTTTCCTCACCCATTTTTGATTTGCCTAAAGTTTTTGCTATTTGTCCCCTATATATCCTCCACTAGTCTACACCATATATTTTAGCATCTTGAACTAACATTGAACTCATATTAACTCTAGATCCCACCATTTGTTATTTAATTACTCAATGAGTTAGGATTTTTCCCAATTAATCCCCTTATATAAATATTTCTCATGAAATGAATATTTGTTATTTATTTATTCACTTTTAATATTATCATGCACATATTTAGTTCCCTTCCAAGTTTTTTTTTTTCTATATTTAATTATATTATACTTAAATTCTAAATTTCCATTATCCATGAAATCTTTGAATAATTTAATTGTTCATGAACATCTAACCCCTTCGCATAAAGTTGATTTCCAAGGTTTTCTAGCATGACTCTATCATCTATTTTATTACTTTTCCCTAGTTCACTTACATGTTTCACCTTATATTAGAAATTTGATTAAAACAAAGGCTAAGGGTGCCATGAATGCCATGCCCTTAAATCATTTTTTACCTTGAAAGAAAGGCTAAGTGTTCCATGAATCCCATTCCCTTCAAGATGTATTAATGTACTCCAGTGGTGCCATGCGTCATTCCCTTCAAGCTCTTTTGAAATTGAGCATTAGGAATATGGCACAATTGGCGGAGATCCTATTAATCCTATATTTTCACCTATTATGAGACTACTGGATGTTGAGGAATAAGGCCTCTACCTTATTGTGTGCCCCTAAGTATACCTCATGAGTGAATGAGACCCAGAATACTCTCAAGACATCATGCAACCCTTTGAGCAAGAGTGTCCCCCACTCTTCAACTCTGACCAAGGTAGGAGTGATATTGAATGGAATTAGGGACATTGTTACACACCTCCCTTTTATGTTGGTTGGGTTCTATATATCCCCACTAATCCTTTTGTGAGTCGGATTAGAAAACATGATCCCTATTCCTGCCTCCACTAAAGAATTCTTTATCAATAATGTTCATAACCAATTTAAATCATTAAAAAAAAATTCCTCAATACATTTACTCCTTGACTCAGTCCAAAGTCCCAAGATCTTTGTTGATGATACCCGCATCAACTAATCATTGAGCTTCCTGTACACTCCAATATAAGTAATCGGTCGAGTCTTGTAGCAACCTGGAACTGGTTCATCCATTTATTTTTCCAGGTGAACTGGCCATTCTTAGTTTGGAGATCCACCATCTCCGCTCTGTCTATAAAATTTGAAAACTCCTCCACAGCCTGATCCAATCTTCTCGTACCACCTTTATTTTCCGCAAGGGAGGTGATAATGTTGAAGTCCCTTGCCAGGATCCAACGGAGGTTGGTGGCTCAGCCTTTTATATCTTCTAGGTCTCAGATCATTCCTTTATTTTCCTCTGGCTCATGGGGCCCATACACATTTGTACAGAGAATCTCCTCAGTGTTTCTTATGACTTGCATGTGCACCATTAGGGTGTATCTGGTTGCTTCAGATGCTATTAAATTTAGGATTTGTGGGTTCCACAAAGTGAGTATGCCACCTGACCTTTGGTGGTCTTCAATGGATACCATATTGTACTTGCACCAGTGTTATTTACTGATTGCCTCCATTCTATCTATAGTACATTTCATTTCTTGGATAAAACAGAGATCCAGTTGCTCCCGCTTTAGTTTATTCTTAAGGATTCTTTGTTTTCTTGGGTTGTTTAGGCCTCTTATATTCCAAGTTATAACCTTCATTTAAACATGTGGGGGAGAGTGGGGAAAGAGTTTCTTGATCTTACCTGAGTTTATGAGTAGCGCTCCCAACTCCTGTAGTGCTACGTTGTTTGATTTCCTACCTTTTTTCCTCCTCATCTGTTTGGGTGATAGCTGCAATTGTCCCTCACCGGTTTTCACTCCTAGGTGTCCTATCTTCCCATGTGTGCATTTTTTTCCTATGGCTTTAGCTTCCTCCCATAGGAGGAACAGGTATTGGATGCGATCGAGTTGCTCTGTTGGTATGTTGTCGACTCCCTGCCTTTTCATTGTTCAAATATGTGTGGAAGGTCTATCCCTTCCATTTCCACCAAGTCTCTGAGATCGAGGTATTCTATGCTTACTTCTCTTGCGGTCATCTCTGCATCCCCCTCGACGTCTTGCATGGTGGTGTTCCCATAGGAGGAACAGGTATTGGATGCGATCGAGTTGCTCTGTTGGTATGTTGTCGACTCCCTGCCTTTTCATTGTTCAAATATGTGTGGAAGGTCTATCCCTTCCATTTCCACCAAGTCTCTGAGATCGAGGTATTCTATGCTTACTTCTCTTGCGGTCATCTCTGCATCCCCCTCGACGTCTTGCATGGTGGTGTTGTCATCTTTTGTTTCTCCTTCCATCGGGGTTGCACAACTGACGCAGACCCCCGACCCTCGGGCCGAGATCCACACAGGATTGCTCTCCTTCAAATCCACAGAACCAAATTGGTTCTTTCAGGCCTTCACTGGAACCCCATGAATCCGATCCACAGGTCCTTCCATGAAAACCCCACCTGCGCAAACATGCCCAGGCGTCAGTCTTCACCTCCTTCTCACCGAACCCCAAAATCACTTGTCGCACCAATCCCTGAACTCCAGAAGCGCTCAGATCTTTCTAGGATTTTGTGAACTGGGAGTTCGCGATGTAGTGAACCCAAAATCACAACCTCCTCTACTTCCCAATCCCCGAAATGCCGAAATGCCAAAATGGGCTCAACGACTCTGGCTCCTGGCTATTCCTCCAAATGCTTCGAGTTTTCATGATTTCATTAGTTGGGACTCCACGTCTCCCGACTCCTGGTCTCTCAAACATCCGGTACCCGAAATTCCGAAAAGGCTTAATGGGCTTTGGCTTCTCCCTTAGCCTTTGTCCATGTGATCTCGCTACCGGCTTTCATGATTCAGAGAATCCCGATACAAGCATTCCCCTTGATCTCTGTCTTTTGAATCCCTGGGTCCCGAAATGACAAAATCTCTTCGTGACCATGGTCCACTTTTCAGGATTCCAGAATTCGCGATTTCACGATTCTGGCTGTAGACGGTTCTTGGTCCTTCGATCTCCCGGGCCCCGAAATGATGAAATTCTGAAATGCCGAAATGGATGCTTCCCCTGGGACCACAGATCTACTCCAAAGACACATTGCATTTCGTGACTTCAGGGTTTTCAATGCTAAGTACCCCATCTCCTTGTCATCGGAATTGCCGAAACGCCGAACTCCAAAATGAATGCCACACCAAAGGGTTTCAACGACTCCTTATATTTTCGGGGTTTCGTGAACTGAGAGTTCACGATGCAGTGACCCCAAAATCACAACCTCCTCTACTTCCCGAACCCCGAAATGCCTTAATGCCGAAATGCTAAAAGACACTTAGCCTTAACCTTCTCATAGTTCTGTGAGATCCGACAGTCCATGGGATTTCGTCAGTTCTCCATGAAGTGTCTCCACCATCTGTTTTAGCTCCTCTCCTATGCGACCTCCCAGAGGTTAAACCCTATGCGCCTTCTTCCAGATCTGACAACTATCGATCCTTTTTCACTAGATTTGATGGCCCATATCTATTTCTCTATCCTATTCTTTTTCCTCCTGTTTCCTGGACGTGAAACTCGACGGTCCAGATCTCATCTCTTTAGCTGATTGAACAACAACCACACTCCACCTTGAGCATGGTATTATTCCCTTCCCTTAGAAGATTTCTTTCTCCAAAAGGCCTTGGCCTTTGTCCCTACTACGAAGCCTGTAACCTTGGATCATGCCTATATTCTAAGAGCATTGTCCCTCCTAAGCTTTGTTCACTCTAAAACCTCAAAAAGGTTTCTCAACCTCTGTACTCTTTGCAGGGTCCTTGCACACAACTGTGCTATCCATCCTGAGCTTCACCTGCTTGAACCTCTAAGGGATTTTCCCTTCTGCATCCTCTAATGGAAATATGGTGTCCTCCTGATGACCTTCTGCTCAAGCCCTCCTTATTGAGCTAATCAGAGTATTCAATAAATATGTGAGTGTCTTCTCTTCAACACTTCCCTTTCCTCATAACTAGAAATAGAGTTCTCTAGTGCACTCTCTGCACTTGCTCAATGCCCTCTTGGAAGAGCTCTATAGAACCTTTAGATGTTCTATCTTTCCTGAACTCAAAACATAGTAGCCTCCTGTGCACACTTGCACCAACTCAATGCCCACCTAGTAGAGTTCTCTAGAATCCTTAGTGACCCTCTCTCTTCTCAACGAACTCGAAATAGAGTTCTCTTCAATGCATCCTGTGCATTTTCTCAATGCCCTCCTAGCAGAGTCTTTATTGAATTCTCAACAATTCTACTTCTCCTCTCTGTGCTCTTCTCTACACAGTTTCTCCTTCAAGGTGTTCAACAACCTTGAGGCTTCTTCCTTGAGTCAATGACTTCAGCTGGTGTGCCCTCCTAGGACGTCTTTTTCTGAAATTCCACAGAATTCATAAGTGCACTCCTTGCACTAGCTTATAGAACCCATAATATTCTGTCATGCATCCCCTTGCATGAAACCACAAAGAACCCAAACCTGAAATCCAAGAACTCACATATAGGAAAATCTATCTATCCCTATAGATGGAACTTAACAGACATCTACAACATATCATAAACACATAAATACATTCATCAGCATACACAGAATAACATGCAGGAAAAACTTCTTTGTTTGTATTAACTTGAAATGCCTCTTTACAATGTGTTCGGTCTCGGACTGCCATAGAGTCTCGGCTCCCCTCTTGTATGTCTATTCTCTCTTCTATCTGCCTCTCTGACTAACTACCTTTTGAAAACAAAAGAAGAGGTTTTTACAAAGAGGGGCTCCTCGAGCTCTTCCCTCCATCCTCACCAACTCTCATTAAGTTTCATTCAATTACATTGAATGGTTGTCTAGTTCGAATCAAATCTAGATCTTATCCTTACAACCAATTAAGGCACCCTTTATCTAAAGCCCGCGTACATGCATGGCTTTTGGCTCTACCAGCCTTACAATCATTTAATACAATTTCAAAAATTTGAAATACAAGAGGGTTGCGCCTCTCTCCTTCCATTGAATGCGCACTCGATGTGCTGGCTAGCTGGTGCTTGATGACATTGGAAACATGCTCCTGCATCAACAACTCCCTTGAGCTGTCATATTGTTTGGCTGTTGGGTGTGATCTTTTGTTGCTTGGTCTTTGACTTCTGGAACTTTTGCTGAGTCATTGTCTTCTGTTGTCCCTTTTTTTGTTTGGTCCCTTCCTTCCATTGTATTCTGGGTCTCCTGGGTATTTCCTACCAAGGTTTTATTTTTCCTTTTATTTTCTCTGTTCCTGGGGTTCGGGGTTATAAACCCTTCGTCGTATTGCTATGTTTTGGAATTTGTTGCTTCCTACTGTTTGTTTAGAGGGAACTCTCTGATCAAGTGTCCATGCTCATGGAATCTTCTACGTCTAAAGGGGATCTGTTTGTAATCTATGTTTTGGATCCATTCCTCATCCCTTAATTCCAGACTTATGGCTTCTGGGAGTTCTCCAGAAACGTCCATCTCTATGCAGATTCTTGCATACAATGTGTATCTTCCTTTTAGGGTGGCTTCTGAGGTCTTGACATATTTCCCCAGTTTGTTTCCTATTTATTCAAAGGTAGAGGGAAACCAGTATTCTAGGGGTAGGGAATAGAATCTCAGCCAGACTGGTACCTTTTTTACCATTTCTTTCTACGGGGAAAAAGTTTCTTTCCAGGGTTGCATGTAAAGTCCTGCTGAGGCATGGAAATATGGACCTCCCTCAAAGACTCTATCCCTGTCCTCCAGGTTAATAAATATTGTTGTGAAGAAACCCTTCGAGCCAAGGTGGAGCTCCACTTCTCCATTTGGCTTCCATTTATATTTAATCCAGTTGCATAGAGTTCTTTCTGTGGGCCATAACCCCATGAATTTGCATATGAACGCATGTGTCTTCATTTGGTCCCTGTAGAGTTGTGTTTGTGTGTCCTCTAGTACCACCTTGGGTATCATTGTTGTTGTGGGCTTGTAGGGGTTGTACCCCTCTATCCCATTAGCCTTCGTGGTCTCGTGTGCCTCATTCTGAGTTTCCTTAGTGACTTCCTCCATGGTATCATTTTTTTCCCGACTTCTTTCTTGATGTTTCCCTAGGTCTGATCCTAAGGTTCCTATTGCTAGTGCCTTGAAAACTCTGCTTATTGGCCCTTTTCCTCTATCCACCACTACATGTTTATATGAGGGGGTCCCCTTGCACCCCCCCTACAGCTCATGCTTCTCTCTGCTATGGCTGCGAATGTCAAACCCTAGCTCGCCGCGACTGTCAAACCCTAGCTCTCTGAATATATGAGTTTTTAGAGTTAAGGTGAAGTGATTTTTCTTTTATGAAGACCATGGAAAAGGTATCTAGAATCACAGGACAATACAATTCAAGGATGAGTGGGAGAAAACACATTGAGGACTCAAATGTTCTGTTGCAATAGTTTTTTTTATTAGTTAAGTTCATCTATGTAACCAATTTGTTTAGAAGATCTCATATGCCTATCTTTCCTTTAGTTTTTTTTATTGGTTAAGTGCATCTATGTAACCAACAGGGTCATCAGTAACTAGAAAAAAAAAACTTTTAATATAAAAAAAAATCTGCTAAAATTATTTGATGATATGTCAATAGAATCATATTTTTGACAGTCCACAGTGAACATAAAATGAGACATTTAAATTAATACATAGAAAAAAATTATTTAAGAGTTTTATGCTTAATTTAATGCATTGTAAAAAGGAGAATATACAAAACATTAGTTCATTACTAATTAACTTTGCCACTTTTTTTCCATCAACTTTGAGAAATCAAATGTGAGACAATAAATTGTTATTTTGAATTCCAAAA
>JASDQU010032758.1:953-14588 GCA_032191745.1 Picea mariana | reverse complement strand
AGGTTGTGTTAAGATAGCCCCTAAGGCAATTCCTGAAGCATCCACATGGATGTCAAATTCCTTCTCCTAGTTTGGGAATATCAGAATCAGTGTTGTAATGATTTTCTCCTTAAGTGTCTCAAATGATTTGTCACATTTGAGAGTCCATCAGAACGTTTCAGCCTTTCTCGAGAGGTTTTCCATAGGTGTAGTAATGTTGGCATATCTTCAGATGAACCTGTGATAGTAACTTGTGTGTCCAAGTGTAGAGCATAGTTGTTTATCACTTGTAGGTGGCGGCATATTCACAATGACTGCAACTTTAGTTGGTTCTACCAATACTCCTTCTCGGAAAGCTATATCTAGTACCGAGATTCTTTGATCTTCTCTCACATTCTCTTCCATGTTCTACAAAAAGTTTACTAGGCCTAAGGTACCATCACATACCGAGTGTTCTCTAGCTTCGGTCCCAATCCATCTGGTCGTTCTAACAGTTTCACATCTTCTTGAGAATCGTTCATGCAAACCTTGTTGCCAACTATCAAAATCTAGTTCTGAGTCTTCGTCAACTAACTATATACTTCTCCAGCTTACTGATCCATCCGCAGTGGGGTTTATATATTCATTTCTTGTCCCAGCTGTTACAGTGTACAAATGGTCTAGGAATTCTCTTTCCATATTATTATCTGTTGGTTCTATGTACCTGGGTCCTACATATGGATCCAAAGGTTGAACTACCTTGATTCCCTCAACTTCAAAAGTCATGGTATATTTCTTTAAGTCAATTAGTGCATAATTGTCTTAGGCCCAATCGATGTCAAGTAGTGCAGGGTAGGGGTCCTTGTCTCCCATGATCTCAATGAATTCAAAGTCAGCCATTGTTTTTACTCCTACTACATTGATTTCCACATTCTCCAGTATTCTTATGGGAAAGATATAGTATTAGTTTTCCATTCTTAACTGAATTGGGGAACATGTCAGTATCGGTTTGCCTAACGCTTCCCAGGTATTCTTGGGCAGAATGTTGACATATGACCCTAGGTCCAACATGACGTCCTTGATTTTGAAGTCATCTAACTGGGCTACCAGTCGAAATTATTTTCCAGTTCTTACTTTTCGTCGTTGGACTCTCTGAGTACTCTTCTCAGGAAGGTTAGCCTGAATCCTTTCTTCTGAGTTTTCTTCATTCCCTAAGACTAGGTACAACGCATTGTGAAACTTCTATGTTAGTTGATCATTCCTCAAAATGTCAGAGAATAATTGAAACCAGAGGTCAACTACGTTTTGAGGTTTCTCAAGTTGTCTTGGTATGCCTACAAGGTTTCTAGGTGCAGGGGGTGAAGCGGGGACTTGTGCCACCTTAGGGTATACAACTAGCTGGGGGGGGTTCTATTACATTTCATGATTAGGAATATTCTAGAATACTTCTATGGCATCTTTAAAGAACAGTTTTTTCTTTAGGGGGTCATACATGTCTTCTTTAGGTTCTTCTTTCTGAATCTGAGGTAAAGTATCAACATCGGCTCCTGTCTTCACTCCTCCAAGAGTGATGATGTTAAGGTTTGGCAATTGTCCCTTAGAAATCCTCTTGATCTCTGAACTAATAAGGTTAGTTCCTTTTTTTCGTACTATGTCTTCCCACTTTGAAATTAACTCTGGGCAGTCTTCGGTTGCGTGTCCGTTGGTTATACAGTGAGAGCACCATGGTCACCTTGGATGAGGGCAATCTCTAGACAAGTGACCTTGTTCATCACAGTTGTAACATCTGATCGGTCCTCTTCCTTCAGTTCTTCCTCCTTTGAAATCTCCTCTAGCTCCACCTCCTCGAGCTCATCTTGGTCCCTGAGGGTTTTTTTTTTACCCTGAATGTTGTTTGATCTAGACTGTCCGCAAGAGCATCCAACACTCTACATTGATTAGTAGTATGAATGGTGGATGCACAGAATTCATAGTGTGTTGTGTTTGGTACTATCGAATACTTTTGCATGATGGGGCATTGTCTTCATCCATGCCTATGAATTTGGCAAATATCACAATATTCGGTTGTTGGTGTTGCTTGGCCTCCTGGGAAAGCGTGATATGGGGTGGCATGATGGAATGGTGGGTTCATCGATACTTGTGAAACTCCTCTCGTGGGCCCTGCTGGGGTTACCATCAGATTTTGAGGAGGTCCTAGCCCCTTTACTCGTGGAAATTCATTCACAAAATGACCTTCCGTATAACATCTAGTGCACCAAACCTATGGTCGTCCTGGTCTGGGTATCGTCAACTATTGAATATTTTTTGTAAGTGTTGATATCTTCCCTTGTAGTTTTGCTAGATTTGCATCTACTAGGGGTCAGGTTACTCTCAAACTCCCAGGGTATCCCGCCATGGCTTCAATCTTCATAGATTGTTCCAAGGCATCTGTTAATGTGGCTACTCGTTGTTGCGTTAGCGGAATCCGAGTTAGGGGTAGCAGTCCCTGAATGTACCACTCATTTTGATGTTCTTCATGGATTGGATGTGCCAACCTCCCTATGAAATCTTTGAACTTCTGTTTGTACTCCCAGGATGATTCTCCTTCCCTCTGCTAGATCTCGCGCAACTCAGATGGAGCCTGTTGTTTTGACTGAGGCAGTTTGAACTCTGTTATGAACCTTGTCCGTACCTGGCCAAGTGTGAACACTTGACCTTGCATCCCTGGAACTCCTGGTTCAATGATATTCATGTACCACTTGAGAGCATGACCTCTCAAGGTAGTCTGGAACTTGACCAACTTATTTGCATCTAGAGTCCCTCTGAATCTCCAGATTACTTCTCACAAGAACCAGTGTTGTTCAACGTCTTCGTCTCCCTTACCCCAAAATTCTGGGTATCGAGCAACCGAAAATCCCGCATGGTTGGCCATTGTTGATCCTATTGTTCATATCAATATGAACCCTAACTGTCCTACTTGCGATCTACCAAGGGATCCCAATATCTGCCCTGTACTCGCACTTCCTGGTTGTGACTGGTTAGCTAATTGTACTGGAACAGAACTTGCAAGAGAAGGTGGTGTTGAACTTACTGCTTGTATAGAAGGCACTTGGGTATGGGTGATTTGGGGCTGGCATCACTGTCTTCGAGGCAGTTTTGTTTGATCTGGGGGGTCTCGTTAGCTTCCACTGGGATGATCTCTTCATCCAGATCCTCGATCTCTCCTATTATCGGGGTTGAATCTTCTCTTTCTCCTCCAAGATTCGTGTCGGCTTCCTCCTCTCTTACATCCACACTTTCTCCTTCTTGTCCTACCTCCTGGGGACTTCTTTCTCTCTTTGCTTCTCTCTTGTTCAATATTTGACTAGCCATTCATTTATGTCTTCTCATTCTCTATAGTTCTTCCATCTGTCTTTCCTTGATTTCTCTCGATCCTCCTTCTTTCCTCAACTTTTCAGACTGTCTTGTGGCCTTCTTGATCTTGTCGCACCACCATTTCTCAACTATCATGGCTCTCTTCAAGGCTCGCTTATCTCTCAAATCCATTTCTTGTTGTTTCCCCCCCATTTTTCAAAGAACGCTTCCCCTTTCTCATGCTATGACTCTCACCCCATCTCGCCCTACCCCAAGTGAGGGTATTTACACTACCATCTCGGTTAGGGACATAATCAACATCCCTTCCTCCACCAAGAAATCCTTAATCCATAGGGGGATCTCTCTTAACAGTCTTCCCCTTACGCATTTCTTGAAAATTTCCTCTACCCACGAGAAAGACTGGTGGTTCTCAGCTGCAAATTTGATTATGTATCATTCTATCATGGTGCTAACCCAGAAATCCATAGCTCGTGTGACTAGGAAATCCATCCTGTGGAGTGTTGCTAACTTTTCAGTATCCCACGCGTATATCTTCTTGACCTACCCCTGGAACTCTGGAGCTTCTTGGAGTCTCTTGATCTAGTGAAAAAATTCTTCTGGGAATTTAACCTAGAAAATCTCGTACTGGTCGCTTGATCTTTCCAAGTAAAAGATTGATATTGTATTAGTTCCCACTGATTTTCTTCTTAGTTCTTCTTCTTTCCATATGAAGGCATCACAGTTTCTTTCCCACCATTGATCGATGCCAGATCTATGGATCGGCGGTAGCATTCTTCCTACAGGTTCCCTTTTAATATGGGTCCCGACAACGAAACCATTTTGTTGGCGTGAATTTGATCAGACCAGGGTCCTTCTCAGGTTACCAACAAAAGGTACCATGTAGTCTAGAGCACTAGCATTTTCATCTCCTATGAAGAGAAGAAGTCTCACGCGAAGTGTTGCTGAGAAAGATAGATAGGGAACGGTAGGGAAAATACTAAAGAGGATCCATAGAGCATTCATAACTTATTCCTTGTTCTTGCACAAGAATCATTACTAGATATGAACCATCTAAATGCAAGAAGTGAACCTACTTATGTCGCTAGCAATGATTAAACATAGAACCATCAAGTATAACTCATAAAACCATAAAGAAATGTTGTAATTCACAAGTAAACATACAAAGACACATCATATTTTGAAATTTGCTCCTTCTTCGTATTACCCTTGAGATCTTTCTCTGTTACAAACTTAAACTCACCCAGTAGGGCATATTACAGACTTTTGCATGTCGTCTCTCGACTTTACAGTAGGTATCAACAAATAATCTCAAAACTTCGGTGACTCTGATCAATATGAACCAACATGGCCTAACTAACCAACAACAACAAAAATCCAACCCTTTTACAATTATATTCATCCCTATATATAGCTGGGTTGTGTCTTCCTTCTCGGCTTGCCCGATTTCTTGTTCTGTTGCAACCGTTTATTGCTTAGCTGGTGTTGTGCTGACTTCCGCAACTTTTTTATGTTTCTCTTTCTCCCAGCCTCTGATGAAGTTTACACAACTCGTGCTTAGTCAAAACTTGCGCAGTTACTTCCCAAAAACGAAGGGCCCAACACATATTCATTAAATAACCGAAAGTGGGCGTTCTATCATCAATGTCACCTAAAAATCAGCATCTAAATATCTAACAAGTGTAAAATTTTTGTTTCTTTTGTAGAAAAGACCAAAATCTTTTGTACCCTGAATGTATCTCAATACCCTTTTTGTTGAATTCCAGTGAATTTCCCTTGGTTCTTGAATAAACCTTGAAAGTATACTGATTAAATATGACAAATATGGTCGAGTATTTGTCAAATAAATGAGACTTCTAATCAATTTCTTGTACCTTGTACTGTTTACCAATTCCCCCCCTTCAAATTTTGAAAGTTTCAATTTCTGCTCCATGGGGGTAAGAGAAGATTTACAATATTCCATTCCAAATTTATTTAACAATTMAGTGGCATACTTAGTTTGASTAAGGAAGATTTGATTAGGATTTTTAGATACTTCAACTCCAAGATAWTAATGAAGTGTCCCTAAATCAATCATTTTGAACCCTGCTTTAAGTTATTCCTTAACATGTTTGATGTGAGTTTCATTATTTCATGTTATGATTAAGTCATCAACATAGAGTACAAGTATCACCAAGTGCTTATCTTTCATTTGAAAATACAATGTATCATCTCATTCACTTCGYTGAAAACCCACCTTTCAAGGAGCTTGTAAAATACAATTGTTGTAAAATAATTTTCATATTGATCATCCTGGTAATATTGATCCTATGAATATTGAGATGATGGTTGAGAATTTGAATTTTATGTCTACTTAAACTTTGGCAATTGATCATTTCTTGTTAGGCAATTTGATGCATAAAGTCCCATCCTTAAACATCTCACTTGATTGAAATTCATGCCTTTCCCTGATTGTGCATTATTATTGGGAGGATTAATTTGAAAATTATGTTGACTAAAATTTCTACAACCTCTGCCATGGCCTCGATTAGAAGACTGTTTTTGAAATTTTCCAAAATTTTGTTTACCTCTTCCTATAGAACTTTCAACTTTAGTAAGAAGAAGATCTTCTCCTGATTGTTTTTGTTTTCCAAATGATTTACTGTGTTGATCTAGTAGTTCACTAAGAGAATCAAAAGTTATAGTCTATAAATTATCAGTGATTTGCAAAGTCTCAATAAAATGCTTATAAGATTGAGGCAAGCCATTTATCAAAATAGAGACCAAAAAAATGTCTTCAAGTTTAGGAAAACCGCCCTTGATGATTTCCCGATGAATGTTCGTAATCCTTGAAATGTAATCTAATGCATCATCATTATCATCTAATCTTTGTTTAATCAATTTCATTTGTATATCAACTCTTTGAGATGCAATAGGAATATAAAAAATCTTCTTAAATTGATTCCAAGAAGACCATGCATCTTTGGAATTCTCAATATGTACAAACATGTGTTCAGGAAGAGCACAATAAAGCAAGTGATTTTTCATCTTTTAATTTCCATTTTTCTAAATAAGTAGCATCGGTTGGCTTAGTTGAAGCAATATCACCATCACAAATATCATGCCATAATTCATTATAAATTAAAGTATTATGCGTGTGTCGACTCCAAGATATATAATTCTTTGGTCCATCTAACTTATATGATTCTATGAATAGATTGATTAATTTAGACATGATGGTAGACTTTCGTATTTAAAAAATACAACTCAATTATCACACCACCACACTGAATAAGTCTCAAAACACAATGAAAAAGAGACACAAGGCACCAGAAAGAAAGAGTACACAATCCATGCAAAAAGATCACTTTTAAGGGCTTGGCCTTGACCCTTTAAAAGTCTCGTTGAAAAATAAGTTTGAGAGAGTATTTCACTAGACTCTTCTCAACTTCTGGGCTTTAGATTTACCATCAAAACTTTCAAAATTTGAAAGGCTTATAATCTTTTACAAAAAGTAAAATTTGCATCCCTTGAACTTTATCCAATTGTATTCCAGAAAGTCTTTCTTCTAACAATCGTATTAGGGATATCGTAAGTCTTCCTTCTTTAAAACATATTAGGGAGGGAGAAGCCTACTAAGAACACTTTATTAGAGTTTGTGGTTCATGTCAGTAGTTGATCCAGAATGGATCCAGGAACCAAAATGGGTCTAGAAAGGCCTAAAAATCAAAGTGATCAGAATGGCTTCAAAATGGATGTGTGTGTAGGCCTCATCAATACGAACCCAATGCAACTTGAACGGGCTCAAACAGAAACTGTATGCGAAAGATATTGTGGTTTTTTCATTTTGTCAAACAAGAAAAAAAAATGATGACTGTGCAGTCCGTATAGTGCTGACGTGGCATCTGACTGTACAAGATGTATGGTTGTACAGTGACATGGAAGGTACAGTGGATGTTGACTGGGTAGACATGTAGCAGACAGATGAATGAATCATAGTCTGACATGTGGCATGTATGTGGGATAATAGTATGGTGCACATGACCCAGTCTTGGGCTGCCACGTCGCACCCCTCCATTGGTTAGAAATTTTGGAAAAACAAATTGGACTTCCGGGGATTCCAACCCGTGACCTTCGATCCGGGTGGAAAAAGACTTGGTAGGTCTGGGCTACCAACCCGCCCATAGTACTTCTTGTAAACCATAGTTTAAAAATATTATTTAAACTGATACGTGTAATCCATCGATGAAGTTAATAGTTGGGACTAGGCCCCAGCCCCTGACGGGTTTCCATGTGCCTATGTTATATCACCCCACACTTGTTATCGTTTTGTGCATGGATATGTGGATCCTAGCCCCCAATTTTGTCACTATCCCACATAACTTTTCATATGACTTGAACTTCGATTGTTAGCATGGATCTAGTAGATAAGTGCCCGGTCGGCTGGGCTAGCCTGCCGACCAAGGCACTTGACCAAAGGCCAGGGATAATCTAACAATTTTTTGTGTGAAGGTATAGAACTTGGCCACATGGGTCATAGCCACAAGACCAGGGCCTGTTTCAGAGGGGGCTAGCATGCCAGGTCTTAGCCCATAGCCATATGGAAACACCCCATATGCCCAGGAATGTGGAGGAAGGGAGATGCACCCTACATTTTTTCCAATTATGGGTTTTTAAACATGATTATATGATTTTTAATTGATTTTAAGCCTATTTTAGTGGATTTTGGTCATTTTTGGAGGATCTTGGGCCCTTTTTTAGGACAAATCTTGGGGGGAAGTTGGGAGTTTGTTACCCACTTCAAGCCTATATAAATTAAAGGTTCTTGAATACAAAGAAGGAGGAGGTTCAGAAYAGGGAAATGTTGAAGAATTCAAGAGCCAAAGCCATTTTATGCAGGGAAGCCATTGAGGAGAGAAACTTTGTGTGCCATTTCTGGGAGCTTCGTTCATCCGTTTTYAGTGTCGTCAGTTTTGATGGGTTCTTGAGATCTGGTAGAACACAACCAAATCAATTTGCAATCCATTTGGAACATTTATGATGTACTTTTGAAGCTTTGAACAGAAATAAGAAAGCCTCACCCACTGAGACAAAGGCCCGGAGACATAGGCAAGATTGTCGAACTCCRTTATCAACCTTGTTGTTTATGGTTTGTTGTTTCTTCATGCTTATTYCCAGATCTGTATATTCCTTTATGGCTTCCATATTTCATCATTAATTCTTCCTCTTTCATAAAATTCCTAAATGGTTAATTAACTCATGTTCTAAAACTCAACCATTGTCGTTAAAGGATCTTTTCGGATCAAGTGGTATCAAAGCTAGTTGATGGTTGGTTTTTGAGTTTGCATGATTACCAGGGAAAGGCTAAATCATTGTGAAGGAGAGCTTGTTGAAGAGAATCATGATATTGGATCGAGAAAGAAAACTTCTCAAAGTGAGAAGATGGCATCAGAAGAGGGACTTTCTCATGATGAGAAAGAGTTTCGAAAAACTTTCTTTGCCATGTCGAAGATGATGAAGGTTCTATATGAGGATTACTTGGAACAAAAGAGACCGGTTCTAGGTGAATTTTCAAAGGTAAAAAATGAATAAGGAGAGGATCCTCCTCAAACTCCTCCTTCACCTCATTCTTCTCCATGAACTTCTTCTTCTTATTCAAGTTCAATTTCTAAATCCACAGCAAGAAAACATGTCCACAAACATAAACATGATATGCTTTTACTTGAGCCTGATGTAAAATTTGAATTACCCATGTATGATGGTGAAGTCAATGTAGAGAGGCTTGATAATTGGGTCAGACGGATGGAGGTTTATTGCAGTGTGCAACAAATCAACGATGATGCAACTCAAATCAAATTGGCATCGCTTAGACTTGTAGGTACAACACTCATCTAGTGGCAAAGAAAGTTGCAAAATGGCATGAAACAATTGGGTAATGTATTTCCATCATGGCAAGTTTTTATTTCTGCACTTAGAAAGAAATTTTATCCTTTGGGTTATAAAGAGAAATATTTAATTGAATGGAAAGGCCTTAAACCAAGAAAAGTACAAACACTGCAAGAATACTCAGAGGGTTTTCGTAAGATGGCATTGATTTTAGATAATCCTTTACATACCCAAGAAAATCTTATGAAGTATATAGGAGGTTTATCTGCACATATTCATAACATTGTATTTATGTTTGGACCTAATAATATGGATGAGGTTTTTTTTCGAGCAACATACATTGAGACAGGGAAAATAAGAGTTGGTGTATTAGGGGAATCGTCTTTAAAGAAAGAGGACAAAAGGAAGTGGAATGGAAAGAAGGAAAATTTAGTTGCAAGAAAGGAATAGAAGCCCTCTTGCAAGCATTGCAAGAAAGAAGGGCATGATGAGGACCATCGTTGGCAATTGCATCTCGAGAAGAGACCGAAGTGGTTCAAGGAAAGGAAAGGGAGCCAAACAGTTTCAGTAGCAACATGGCCAACAAACTTGGGATCAGATTCGAGTGATGAATCTAAAATCTCAATGGTTGGTTTGACAGGTAAAATGGGTGATATATTTGATTCTAGAAGTAAATTTTTTCACATAAGGGTCATTATGAGGCATGCTAAGTGTTATCACTGAAATTTCGTCCACAAACAGTTATAGGAATCCATCATCTCCAAACAGTTATTAGTTTATCCATGGACCAAAAATGCATTTCCAAAAGGCCCAAAACTATACAATTAGCAATAAAATCATCATGATCTAAGACTACACAAGGAGCATGCACACATGCGCCATTCAGAAATGCGGGAAAAAGTGCACATGCGCACGATGCGCGACTGTGGATGCAAAAAACCGTGCATCCCTCAAAACGGAGCATTTATGATATTGGTCGACCTCCCACCCACTTCTAGTTCATCTTCCAAGTCAATTTGAGATCCAAATCTCGGCTGAATCCAGCTGGGTGGTTGGTCAAATACCTAAGGGTGCCCTAAATGACCCCTTTTTCACACTAAAAGATGGTTGAATAATGTCTCAAAGTTATACTATAAAAGGAAGCCATGGGTGCACTACATTTTCAAGGAATTCATTTGTATTGTTATGTTGCTGAAATTCTCTTGGAGGATCTCTTTCCTCATCAAGAGTATGCTAGCACCATTTCACTTAGCCATTTATATCACCTCTAGAATGAATGTGCTTTGGATTCTCTTCACCATTTCATTCTAGTTCCTCATTTGTAAGAAGAGCTCAATATTTGGGGGTCCAAGGGCCCTCACTTGGAGAAAGAGGGGACCCAAAGTCTCCCTTTCTCTTCAGTGTTTTCTTTCCACTAATACAATCCTTTCCATTGGTGGCATGAGTCTTGTTTGTTCCTTGTTCTTATGTTCTTATGCACTATAGTTTAATTGTTTTTATCATTCTTAGTTTAATTATTTGCTTATCTTTTATGCTTTGTCTTTCTAACCCTTTCCTTTACTGTTGTCTTGCCTAGATGACCCAACTGGGCTTGTAAGCACCATTATTTTTCTCATTTAGGTGACAAAATAGGTGCAACAGATTGGCGACTCCACTAGGGAAAGGTATAAATTTCCTACCCCATTTGGGTTATTTTAGTTCTTTTTTTTGTCTCTTTAACTTGCAGAGAACATAACTGGCCCAAGCCGACCTGCAAAAGGCCAAGTTCAAAGCTGAGCAGAGAGAATTTCATCTGAAATTTTCTTCATGACCGTGTAACAGACAGTGCACGCATGTGTTAACCCACAAGCATGTCTTCAACACACGTGCACCAAAACCACTATATCGCTTAGCGCCTTCTACGCACCTGCGCCCATAAATCGCTTTCAGTTCGCGCGTTGGCGCTCAAAGCACCTCTATCTATTCTGAGGCCCGCACACCTGTGTAGAAAAACACACATTGTAAGCTTTTTGTGATCTGTGGAAGGTTCATAGCCTTCTTAAAGTTGATTCCATGCATATTGTAATCTGCAACACACTTACATTCCCTCTCCATATAAAGGGAATAGTCAAAATGTAGGCACTTAGGGGGTTAAAAATCATTATTTTTCCTCTTTTGCTTTCATGTTGTCACATGGATGGCTTGTTTTGATTAAATTTTAAGTTGGAATCATTCTATATCACATATAAAACTTGCATTGGGACCAGAAATTGGATATCAATCATTGAGTATGCTCTTCTCTCGCACCCCAAAGCGATCTTGAGAATCAGAAAGAGGTTGAAGGAAAATTCCATCTCCCTTAAAAAAGACAAAATCTTTAGGAGAGAACAACAGCCCCCTCGAGACTCCTCTTAGTTTATTTTTTCAAACACATTTTATGATTGTAACGGGCCCATACATGCCCACATGCTACAAAGATAGGATAGTGTTGAAATTTACTTTCTTAGATTAAATCACTAGGGAAGTTTTAAGATTTTGTAATGGGCCCATACATGCCCACATGTCCACAATCTAGGATAGTTTCAAAGCTTTCTTATATTAAATCACATTAGGGAGTTAAGGGAATAGTAAGGACCCACATGTCCACATGCTAGTTTCCTAGGGACTTTAAAATTCCGCAAGGTTGTACCAATGACATTTAGTTAATTAGATAATCAAGACTTGTAAGGACCAAGAGAAGTCCACATGCAGCAAGGTGACACCTAAATTATTAAAAATATTAGCACACTTTCACTTGATTCACACACAAAGTCACTACTCACTCAGTTTCATCTCAAAACATGGAGGTTAAAGTAAGTTTCCTCCAAAGGGATTCCCAAACACCCCACCATTTTATTGACGAAACTCTCCACTCCCACTTAATTTCAATGATATTGGCTCACACCCCCAATCTCTCAAACAACCACACCTAAAAATTTTCTAAAAAACTCACTAAGTTTTCCTCCACAGGAGGTGCCAAAAGAATTTTTTTAGTCTAGGTAGGATTTCGGGGATAGGCTTCCAAATAACTCCTCGTTATCTGGTTCTCACATATTCAAACAATAGAATTTGTCAAATAGGGAACTTTAAATCCTTCAAGTCAAGTGTTCCTAACACCATAAGGCAGGGAGATACCCATGAAGGGTTGAAGGTCGAGGTCCAGTTGTTCTGTGCTTCCCCCCTTGAGGCACCCACCTCTTGGATGGAATCCAGCCCGTGACCCATTTCTTAGGCCGAAAATCTAAATGTCGCACTTTGACCGAGGTACCTAGTGACCAAATTTTAGGACATCTACCCAGGTGGTAATTGTGGGCTGAAATTGCACCTTGATCATATTTTGTGTGGCTATTGGGAAATATCACCAGCCCTTTCAGGATATGCACCCTCTACCCCTCATTATAACTGATTATTTCATCCTTCACTAGTTCCTCTTCTGGTGGCTTTAGACCCCACTATTGAGTGCTATTGGAAGGTCTAGTGTTGTTTTGAGAGGAAGGACATTACATCTTTTAGGACACGAGCATTTGTTTTCTTTGTTCTCCCACGTGGAAAAAATCCACCTACCCACATGTATGCTTCTTTATCAATTGATTTATGTATGATGTTCTTGTGATTACATACAATTGTGAGATATATTGTGAAGGTCCAAGTTATACAAAGTATATTTTTCATTAATTTCCCTCATCACCATTTGCACACATCCACCTTGTTAATCGGACATCATAGGGAACCCACAGAACCCCCATCGTTCCAGACGCTTGCTAAATCTCCCTCCCATTCTAGGGGGAGTTCCTAGTCTTGCCAACTCATCGGCCATACTTCCCCACACCCCTGTGAGTTCTACTATCTTGGGATAAACTTTTCTTGGTTCCACTCTGCTTGGGTCCACTTCCCAAGGTCAAACATCCCCACACTCTCCTTTCCATGGAAGTAGGGGGGAAACTTCTTCTCAAAGGGGAAGTACAAACCCACCTAGTCCCCCTCAAGGGTCAAGTATGAAAAACACATACACTATGGCTGGAACTAATCCTCCACCACCACCTCAGATGCCATACTTGGCTTCCCTCAACATACTGGATCTGACTAAACTCACCAATGATCCTATATTACACAACCCCACATGGCTAGCAATTCCTACCAAACTGCCTTCAGACATCCCCAAGTTTGAAGGAAAACCAGGAGACGATCCCACCAACCATATCATGACCTTTCACTTATGGTTCTCTTCAAACAGCATCACAGACGATTCCATCTGATTGAGGTTATTTCAATGTACACTCACTGGCCCATTAGCTAAGTGGTATGTAGAAGAAAAATATGGGTCCCATGTGACCTTTAAATCATTGGCCAAAGCATTCTTGACCTTCTTTCAACTACCAATTTGTCATGAAAATGGCCTCGAACTACTCTCAGAATTTAAACAAACCTCTGCCATACACATTG
>JASDQU010032757.1:1792-14273 GCA_032191745.1 Picea mariana | reverse complement strand
AGACTTGAAAAAGGGCAAAGCCAGTTCAGGTAAAGGTAAGTGCTTTTGTTGTGGTAAACTAGGTTATTATGAAACAATGCATAATTAAAAATCATGATTCAAGAGGGTTGAAGTAGAAAAGGCATACAAATAATTGTGTTGAAGAAGAACAAGATGATAGTGGTGGAGGTAAAGACTATAAACCCTTTCTACATATGAAATATAGTGCATTGGAGACGAGTGGAAAATAGATGAACCAGTCATATGGCACATAGTAGAGAATGGTTTTATATGTTGGATGCTGACAAAAAATGGGGACAAAAAGTTGCTTTAGCATATATGGTAAAAGTTCAAGGCGTTGTACTTATAAAGATGCCAAATGGAGAAATTAAGTAGGTACTTGATGTACGGTATGTACTAGAATTGACAAAGAATTTGCTCTTTGTAAACCGGATTGCAAAGTAGTACTCTAAAGAGGAGTTTGAAAAAGGCAAATGATTGATAAAGGATAAAAAGAACCATTAAAAGTAGTGGTTGCAGGGATAGAAGGTGGGTTATACAATTGTTTTTTACACCCAGAACTTAGCAAGCTTCTGTTTTTTTAAAACAGAAACAAAGTAGAAGATCAATTAAGATTGATAGTGTACGAGGCCCCTGTTGATATTATGGTAGTTGTGGGAGGTATTTACCTCCACGTGTAAACCTGACAAGAATAGAATATTTTAGGGGCGAAATTAATTAATTATTTTTTTCTTTCTTTTTAGAATGAACATTTCGGTCTCATTAGGTTTTTAATTTTAATTAATTCTGGAATTTTCTCATTATTTTATCTATCAAATTTTATGTTATTAAACAAGCTTTTTTTATTCTTTTTCTACAATTTCAGATTGACGATTTTTTTAGTTGTTGTTAATTTCTTTTTGTAGGGGGGTTAACTCTGATCTCACCCTGCCTTTTCTGTTATTTTGTCTTCAATTATTTATAAATTTTGGATTTGTATTTTCTCTATGGGGCGTGTCATGCCAATCTGCCAACATTTGATGTTGTTACTCTTTTCTATTATTTGTTTCCATGTGGATATGAGGATAGCTTAGTAGTTCACAAAATTTGAAAATGAAGTCACATATACTCCTTGGATTATGGATAGGTGGTGATGTTATAATGGTAATATATGAGAACTCCATATATTAATTACAATGCAAGAAAGACTTCATATTAATCGTCTAGAATGGATATTTTGTAGAGTGAAGCAGGGGCTTCATTTTGTAGAGAAGACAGTAGCTAGAACTAAGCCATTGAACCACTGTTAGAACCTAGTATATATTTTCATCACTCATAATTCCTACCAATCTTCAATAGTATATATTTGCAACACTTGGGACTCAATGAATTGGTCCTATGTTCAAGCATATTTTGCAACACTTGGGACTCAATGAATTGGTCATGTATTCAAGCATACTATCATATTCTGAAGTAACAACTTCCTAAGCTATAGGTCGAAAAACAAAAAATATATATGTTGTGTTCCTTTCACACCGAGTAGAACCTATATTTTCCAATTCATCGCACTTTCCAGATTTAGAGATGTACATGGATTGTTCACCTTAGAAAGATGGCTATCACAAATTGGGGACATATCCATTTTTTATATGCCCCCTTATGTTGTAGCCCATATTTCTCTTAATTATTTCATAATGATATTTAGCATACCTTCTAGATCTTGAATAGGAAAGCTTTCAAATCACATATAAATAGGAACTTTTCCAACTTCAATTTATTTCAAAAGAGACTCTGGTGGCTTGTAATCCTCATCAAGATTCAAAAAATAAAATCCTACCACATCAACGTTAGGTCCCCAGTCTTCTAGTGTAACAATCCTGCACTAAAATTTTCAAAAAATGAAAAAAAATGAAGTATTTGTTTGGCAGCACATCAGAATCTAGAGATTATGTTCCAAGGAAAAATTTACACATTGGTTTGACAAGAAGTGAAGTTCCTTTCCCATTTTTGGTGCTATATCAGACTAAGGGCAACTTTCAATGAATCTTAGTTGAAAATTGACTTCATTTCAAGATTCTGCCATTTTTAAATGGGTATTATACATTCTTCCAGATTGAAATTAGAGTGAATTATCACTGAAGAATTAATTCAATGGCTTATTGGTCAGATATGGTAATATGCAATCTACTACATGATAGGGAAAAAAAACTCCAGTTTTTCCATGCTACATTGGACATTGCTCTAATCACATTTTTGTTTCCATATTTTCACCATAATATCTTTGTTCTAAACCCTTTGCAAATGTGTGATGTCATTCTTAAACATACAAGCAAGATAAATTATTCTACTTGAAAGGCATTGGGAAATGTAATATTCTAATAACTATTTTGCACTCATAATTACCCCTCAATGAACTTTTGGATGGATTTTGTCTTCACATCCAGACTGTTGGCAACTCCATATTTTACTCCCTGTATTATTCGAGAAATAAAAAGAATGAAGCCTCTATTAGCAACCAATGCAGACCTTCCAAGCCACAATGAAAGGGTGATTTATTGAATTAACATCTCTGGGATTGTAGGATGGTTCATGAATATTCAAAGACCATTTAAAAACATATTAAGTTCTAACATAGCACAACTTTTAGAAATACTCCAAAGATTTGGTGTGGACTTTACCATATTTATGAGTTCACAATCAATCTTCAGTGATCCTTGAACATTATGTACTATGTATGCAATGGTCATAGAAAGGAGAAACAACTTACCTTTTACCTGAAGATCTTGGGAAGATCTTGGAGTTGTTACACAAAGAACAAATGGTTTCTCTGAAAATGGATATAGCACTTTGTAGTTATTAGGAATGAAACATGTTCCATGGTCAGATGGCATATTATAAAAAAACATATTCTAAATAATCTAAAGCACAAATTCTCAATCACAAATGGATGCGGTAAAAGATTCCAATTTTCCATTGGTAATCAACATACTCGCAAGTATTGTGGTGCAAATCCAAATTTATGGGCTAGTTTAGTACATCATTTTAAGACTAATGCTTCCTAATGAAAAACATTGTTCAAAACATTGTTCAAAACATTGTTATAATCCTATGACACAGAGCATCAAATTTAAGTGCAATAATTTAAATAGAGCAACAATATTTTGGACCAGTGTAAAATAATAATCAAATTAAATATATTTTCTACATGAAGAGTGGAAATTCTATATTATATCTATTGTGTTTATTGGTACTATGTTATGAAATTGTTTGGATTTGAAAGGAGTGTAGCTTTGCTCATATTGACCATGACCTATTGGGATAATTTTTGGATAAGTTGTATATCTATTGTAGAATGGTGGAACCTATAAACTTCTTATGGAGGACCATGATATTACTTTGCAACAATTTGAAATAAGAGCAAGCTAAAGCAAGTGGTGAATAGGATTAAATAAGACACGAAAATACATTGACACATAAATCAGTAAAAATACATTCACTAACTTATATGTTCAACAAATAGATTCCAAGTAAATCAGTAAGCACCTCTTTGAACAGGCGGGTCGTGGCTACACCACTTGCTTGATGGAAACGTAGAGAATCAGATATGCAAGTTTTCCAGTTTGGTCAAGCCTCAACACCGAGCGGGGTCCTCCTCTCTTGGAAGGATAAAAAAATATGGTGCATAGGACGAACCTGGGAGTAACCCAACCCCCTTTTGGATGCAGGTAGATTAAGCTTCAGAAGATGTTGAGCATGCATTAGTAAACATTGTGGAATGATACTTTTATGTTGAAGCAAGATGCAATGAAGAGGGCTATTTAAGAAAGTCATTGATTTTTTGTTGGGAATTATGTTTATATGTTGTATAAGTTTGACTATAATAGTGACCAAACTAGGATCCATCCCTTTTCTCTGCATTTGACAAGGTATTTCAGGGCATCCCTGACATGCCAATTTTGGGCTTATCTAACAATGGTTTCCTTTCACAACACTATGCTTATTTGGAGGATTTTGTCAAACACTTGGATTGAAAAATCATATTCACAATGGAATCTGTTAGCACTCCTTAGTTTTCCAAGGCTGAGAAAAGAAACCAAAGAGGTAACCACAAACCAATCTTTAGGATTGAGTAGCTAGCCCTACCAAGCCAGAGAGGGCTCTCTCATTTAGATCAGCCAACTAAATGACGAAATGAAGAATATGTCAGGCTAGGTATTAAGCTCACTAATGGATAATTTGATTTGTTGGATATGAGAAAAGAGATGGAGTCATCTTTTCAAATAGGTCACTATTTTTATGAAACCCTAATGAACCAGAAACAAGGATGCAACTGTGGAAAAGGCAAGATATAATTAAACATTGGTATGATGATGATTTGTTTGTATTATAGTGGTGATGGAAAGAAAAGGAAAGTGTAAATTGAGCATAAATTGCATATGAGTTCAATTTACAAGTTGAAGGTGTAAACAAAAATGGTCAACTTAAAACAATATAGAGCATAAGATTGAGTTCTGTAAATCACTTCTTAAGTTGAGCATGAAGAAAATTATAGTATGGATATCATAAAATCTATAATATACAGTAGAGAAACATTACACAATTGAAGAAAAAGACTCATCCCAATGATCAAATCACAAGAATCTCTTCACAAGTCTGCAAACTGTCTCTGTGTTCAATTTAGGAAAAGTACATGCATATGTTGCTCCTTGGCTCTCAAAATCTCAGACATACCACCTCTAATACATTGAATTACATTCATATATAATGAAAACAAGTCGAAATCCTCCTAAGGAGGTCGAATTCTACTCCAAAAAGTCAAATACATGCATCTATCCTATCATTGCTAAAACCTAGGAGGAGTTAGAACTGATTTTCCTCCTTTTCCTAAACTACTTGAGCTTATCCTTTAAAGCATCCAATAAATGAATTCGACCTTATAAACTTGCATTTACATTTACCAAGCCTTAATAAACTTGTTTTTTACCATTTACATTCACCAAATTACCATTTGACTATTTACATGGAGTAAAATATTTGCTACACAGAAGCACAACGAATATGCCAAAAGTGCAACGAAAAATATGGGTCAAAGACGAGATGATATATCTTTAACCCTAATACATGTGTATAAACTGAAAGAGGTTTTTGTATATGAATATGGTTTGGAAATAAACCTCTTTAGGTTTCCCAAAATTCTACTACAGTTCTCCATAATATTCTTTGCAAAAAGATGACTAAAACATGCCTTTACGCATTCAGAAAAATAGGTTGTAAATACATGCATGGAACTCTCACCCTGTAACACCTGTGTAAAAAGTGAGATAGGTTATTTTACTTTTTCCTCTTATGAACAAAAATTGCCTCCAGTTTCCAAATATTCATCTCTGATGGGCCACAATTGTCTATGAAAATAGGTGACTAAAAAAAGAAAACTCTGATGTTTTTGCCCAATCAAAGTGTAGTCAAGTGCCAAATTTGGTTTTTGGAGGGGCCTGTTGATCCTTGTTGTAGATGAATAGATTCCTTGGAGTATGGAACATGATGATGTATCTCTGATACACTTTATCAAATTAATTCTCTCTGTCAAACTGATACTCTTTGCCTTGTGACTAGGCAAATTTTGCTAGAATAGACCAAAATTTGACTTTTGACTTTTGACTAACTTGGAAGATTAACAACTCTTGATTACTATGGAACATGGGACCCTAACAGAATCTACCACAAACAATTTTGGTAATTATAAGGGCACGAAACATAAAACAGTAGATGGCTATAGGTGACTATGTCCTAAACCTATGTTGTATGCTCGCTTAAACAAGTTGTGGGACACTTTCATAAATTTGTCATCATGTATTAAGCTCAAATTGAGCAAACCAAAAGTATAATTAAAAACAAAAACTTAAAACAACTATATGAACTAAAAGAACAAGGTGTATTACAACAAAAATCGTACTAGGTTATGCCAATGGGAAAACAAAATGTTGATTAATTAACCTGTAGGTTTGTAATGCTAATTCTAATTCTACCAAGATGTGGTTAGTCAATTTTTTTTTATATTGCAACATTTTTATCAACAAATTTGGAAATAAACTGCTTCAAATGAAAATTCAACATCATTGCAATAACTGAAAAGATGAGCAATACACTTCAATTCACCCATTCAACTTATTTTCCTACTGTCATTCCTATGGAGAATGAGGAAAATCCACTACAAACATTCTATATCATACACAAGCCAAAGACATGAATATTCAATCTTACATTGCGTTCTATGAGAAACCTTTTGGACTCAAAGCATGTTTTATCACCATGTATTCTCTTTAGTTCCTATAGCTCCATATTTAGACAACTCTAGCTGTACTAACTAGAATCAAGAAAAAATACATAAATCATACACTCTAGCCAAATCAGGGCCATTTTAAATCCAAAATTTGAAGCATACAAAGAATATATTGCCACATTTTTGTTGCAAAATTTGGCATACCAAACTTTTCAAAACTTCATAAAAGGAATGTGGGGAATGTCCATTGGCAATTTGAGTCTCTCAATAAGATAAGCTACCCTTATAGCGAAATCCAACAACAAAATATCATCAAATAACAAAAAAAGGAAAGAGTCCAAATTGTCCACACTAGCTCCCCAAGTTGCCCTTAATGAATACTTTTCAAGGATTAAGGAACTATGGAATCAAACAATGTGCACTATCAACAATTGGATAAATGTTTCTTTTACATTGCCTTTCACCTGATTGCATTTTTTTTCCTCTTACTAGTATATAATTTATTTCCCTATGTTGATTAGAAATTGAATAACCTATAACTAAACTTTCTTAGGTTGTCAATCTAAAATAGTATTAAACCATATGAGTTAGTAAAATTGTTTTTATCCAGTTAAATCCTTAGTGATAGGTTATCCCATATTTCCAGCTCCAGACTCACCACTTCGTACTTTAATCCATTGGATGGTTCATGCTGCAAGATGCCTTGTGAACAGGTTACCATTATGAGATTGGTAAGGTAGTATACACTTCACATACCTTGGTTAATTGTCGGCCCAAATCTCATCACCAGTTTTTTCCCAGCCTTGGGTGTTAGAAGAGTCGCTGGGTGACAATGTGAATGTACTCGGTCACATCTTGTTTGGTTGTTACTATCCTAGGGCTTATGTCTCGACACACTCAATTTGGTTCTCACCTCTTTTTATCCATTTGGGTTTTCTTGTGATTCATATAGTTGTACAACATACTTTATTGCATCTCATGCACACTTTCTCACTCTACTCTTTATCAGAGGTGATTTAGGCACTCCCCATCTACACTCTATTCATTGTACTTTTATTGTCTAACTGGCTATCATTGGCCCAAGTGGACAATAATATTCAAATTAAAACATCTCCATCATCTATTTTCCATTAATCCTTAACTGTCACTCACAGAAACACAAAGTTGTTGTCCCTTCCTTTTCAGAGAAATAAATAAAGGATGCCACCTCTTGACAACCTATGAAAATTCACTGACTACTAGCCCTAGTGGAAAATAATATTCAAATTAAAACGTATCCATCATCTATTTTCCATTAATCCTTAACTGTCACTCACAAAAACACTAAGTTGTCATCCCTTCCTTCTCAAAAAAATAAATAAAGGATTTCACCTATTGACAACCTATGAAAATTCATTGACTACTCTATAGCAGAAGTAGAATATACAACTAATGTTTGCTCAAGGTTCCAACTTCCTATTCAACAATAATGTCCACCAAGTTTAGTAGAGTAGCAAATAAATTTTCCTCCAGCAACATGGATTCATAGCAACTTTCTCCAATCAGACAACTGCATTTGCAAGTTCCAACTTCTTTGGTTCTCGCCTAGTTCATGAAAAACAGAGCAGTGAAATAAGTGGGGATTGAGTCTTTTACAATTTTCCTTTTTATTTCACAAGGAAGACCTCTGTTTTGTCAATATCTGTATATTTGTTTACCTTTGCACACAACATTTTTCACCTCATAAGATGTGTCATTGCAAGGAAATGCTCTGTTGTGCTGACATATGTATATTGTTGTCCCTTAGCATATACTAGTTTCAACTTTCTACCATATAACATTTGACCCACTGCCAACTTCTTTATTAATTGATTTTTCATAAAATCCCCACTGATATGAGTCCTCTTAAAGAGTGGACAAAATTACCACGCATTTGACTTTCTCTACCATGACAGAAATGGCATAAAAATTTCATTACTTCAAGATGTTGCAGAGGAGACAGAATAAACTTGCCAAAGAACAAACATTCCAAGTCACTATTATTTATTCGTTTATCAATAGGGTTTAACAAATCCCTATGGATGAAAGAAGGATAACTCGATAACTTAAAAATGTAAAGGGTCTGAACACATAAAATGGCATCATTTGAGAGATTTGTCATGAGAGATACAACATTGGTTTTGACATTATCTCAAAAGAAAAATATATACTATACAGACTCTTTTCTCCTCATTAAGGAAAACAACATGCAAAAATCACAAGGCTGCTGCAAATTTAGCTTTTAGTCTTAGGTATCATAGACTACAACAATGAAACATGAACTAGCACCAGCGGTCTAGCATGATAGGTCATATAGGCATAAAATGTTTCCAAAATGTGGAGCCTTAACCAACTATTTATTGATACTATTAGAATTAACATTAAAAAGAAACAACCACTGATGGTCAATGGTCAAAGCATCGTGATCAAGAGCTAATTATTCTAGCCAAAGTCTGAAAGAGAAAAATAAATGGGGATTGAGATCAATGATCAAGTCTAAGAAAACAATCAAGCACTCATTTAAAAATTGCATTAGAGCTTAAAACCTTCTCATCTTTTATTTGTTTCTACAGTTAACATACTATAAATATTGACATTAAGAAGGAATTTGTTAAACTGATGCCAAATTGACATTAAGAACGAATGTTAAATATTAATGTCAATTTGACAATGGTGTGACCTGGTTGTTTTGCAATACTGTCATTTTTGGCCTATGGTTTCGTTATATGCTTCTCTTCTATACAAGATACCCTACATTATAATGGTGCATAATTCTTGTTAAGTTGTGTATTGATCTCAACTGTGTGTGCTTGCTTTTCTAACAAGGCATTCATAGCAGTTAAAATTATAAACGGATTAACAATATGAAGTGGAGGGGATGCTCAAGAATTCAGGAAACTAATGCCAAGCAAAATAGAAGATGTCAAAGAGGGACAACCAACAAGTTACAATTGCATTCCTTAAATCAACCAGCCATTGGCTAAAAAAATGTCAAAATTTGCACTATATGAGGAGAAAGATCGTGTTATTACCCTTCTCTACACGGTCTTGAACAGCATCACAAATGTGATTAGTCACTTGAGAAAGCATCAAATTTGATGAAGCAACTTCCTCTCGAAGAATCACCTGCACCCACAATTGTATTGATGCAAACTGAATGAGTTGTTAAGGAATCCAAGCATTGTAGAAGAGCAAGAGGGATCCTTATCCAAACATGTTCCAAGTTAGAACACGGTTTTACCAGATTTGGATGTGATTGAAAAGAACACTCCAGAGAAACATGTGATGCCTCTTTCCCCATAAGTCTTATGAAGAAACAGTACTGACAAGGTATTGCAAACAAGGAGAAAAATCGAGCATTAATATGGCATGTTCTGGGGACCCATGGATTGGCAGTTTGTTGAAAATCGAATTCTAAAGTATAAAAAGCAGCATTTTTGTTTAGTAGTTACCTTCCCAGCTGACAAAGCATCAAGACAGATATTACCAATGAGTTGGGAACTGAATTGCGCAGAATATGCTTGTTCTTAGTCAAATTGATCAGCTAGATTGAATGATAAATCCATAAGTATTCTGATTAGAAGTGTTTTTTTCTTATCTTTTTATGCTTCTTATAGTATACATAAAAGTACATGTTACATCAGTATGATTCAGGTCCCTTACTCAGGACAGACGAGAAAAAGTGTCTGATTGCAAAGAAAGATATGGACCTCTTGTATCTTTCCTAAGAATCTTAAAATTGGCCTTAACTATGACAGATAATTCTGAAAATCTGTGGTCTGATCTGAAGTTTTCTCTTTGATATTTTCAAACCATATTGTTTCATTCAACCAACATAAGTGAGCCCTAGTAAGTCTGTATTACCTTATTAGGGTCCAAATTATAACCCAGAGGATTTTAGTATGAAACACTTTATCAGTAGTGGCTAATGGGCTACTTTTATATCTCAAACAACAGTTCTAATAACTATGCTTGAAGTGGAAACCTTTATCCTATGATTAATCTTTGAAGTTTTAATAAGGCATACCTTGCATACAGTATCAAAGCCAACATCTGTTTCTACAAATCCATTCTTTAAATTGCCTTCAAGTGTGACAGGAACACCAACAACCTAGAAAGTGGATAAGTAACAGAATTTAATGATAGGAATCGAATAAATTAGAACATACACAGTACACACAAAAAATCATTCAGTTATAGAATACTCCCTTACAGTTGTTTGACATTTTCTAGACTTAAAGTACTCAGCCAGTCAAGTTGCATCTTTGTTTGTACTGCAACCTGCTGATAATGATGGTTAGTTAGATGCATCTTGCTGGTCTTTGTCAGAAAATCTTTCCATGAGTTAATAAGTTCTTCAAATATATTAATCCCTAGAAACAATCCAAAAGGAAAATAAGCTTTGCCATCTGACTTGCCTCCAACAAAAACTAGCCCATCCAGTTTCAGCGTTATACAAGAGCTTCTAGCCTCTTCCATGTGCTGTAAATCATGTATTTTCTTTTATGACTGCTCCAGAAGATCACTTCCTCCTGTCAATATCGAATTCATCAGTGACAAGGTTTCATAACACTGCAATCAAGAAAATCAGAAGCATGAAAAAGCCTATATAAGAAAAATAAAAAATGCTAATATTTTTTTCACATACAAAACCCAATATTTGGCCACAGCAGGATCCCAACTCCTAGGACATGTCACTCAAGGGATTCCCGGGTAGATGAGAGAATTGAATATGGGCCAGTGGAGGTAAAATCCCATTAGTTTACCATTGAACCAGAGCCCAACCAATGAAAATTCCAATATTATGCTATGTTTTTTGGCCAAGAACATTTTTAAAATCTAGTTCATTGCTACTAAGGGGTTTTTTCTGGAAGAAAATATTAATTTCAAGGAACCTAAAATGTTATTAAATGAAGTGAGGAAAGGAAGTTCCATATCAAAACTACAAGTGATAAATGATAGACACTAATAGTTGAGGATCATATCCCATTAATCTATTTGATTTCAGATACTTCATCTCTTCAATCATCATAGACATCTCAAACAGAACACAGAGATCTGATCTCAACTCCTTTACTTTTTTTTTAGTGCAGAAATGTACCTTAATTGCGATAGCTTTTCAACATGTCATATGTCACTACCAAAGCGTTCTGTGAACATAGACCCTTAGTCCCAACTGTTTCACAACTTTCTAGTGTTCAAACCAAATTCAAAAGAAGGAATTGTGCCAGTATTTGCAAAAGTCACTCAAGCTTCAATTTATTAAACAGTGAAATCTGAAGGCTTTTGTGCTTACCCACAAATCCAAAGAGGATACTCTTGTTTTTGTGTGCTTTCAAAGCATCGAAAATCCCTGCTATCACATTGTGGGCACCTGGTGATTCAGCTTCCATGCCAAAAACCACTCCAACCCTGCCACCATATATTCCAAATACAAACAATTCCAATTCATGTTTTGCCACCTTTCGAGGTCTACTATCCTAGAGAATTAAAAAGAACCAGTCTGTGTTCAAAGAATTACAAGGTCATTTTTGCATGCTATGTTCCATAGAGGAAAATGCAAATCTTTCCCCACTATTTTTCTACAGAAGTTATTATTTCAGTATGTTATGGGAATAAGCCCTTGATACATGCTTTTGATGACATATAATATTCTCATATCTACAGGGAGAACAATATGGAAGAAAATGTCTTGTCTAAACAAGTTTTGACCGTGGAAGAAGGGACCTGGGAGATACTGGAAGAAGAGGTTGGTATTCTTCAGCCAATCACAAGAAAACCCCTTCATGTTATTTCGTTATGTTTCTTATTTCTGTTTTTATCAGAACTTCTTTAGGAATGATTCTTTGAGTCGTTGTCAAGACCATAAAACTAGGGGAAAATACCTCTAAATCGTTTCCATTACCAGAAAATGGGGGCGAAAAACTTCTGAATAGTTTCCATTACCAGAAAATGGGGGCGAAAAACCTCTGAATCATTGTCATTACCAGAAAATTGAGGCGAATGGGAGCATCTGGTTCGAATTTTAAGGGGCGAAAAATGGATTTCCATGCTCTTCCCTCAAAAATATATGTGGGCTAAGGGTTTTATATATATATTTTTGAAAATAAATTTGGGGCTATATATATTTAAACCCAAAAAACCTCTTTATGTAAACAATTCGCCCAACCAAAATTCCAAACCTCTTAATTTCGTCCATCGACG
>JASDQU010032756.1:11925-22100 GCA_032191745.1 Picea mariana | reverse complement strand
CCAAGCTAGGGTTCTCATACCCTCGACTCCTATTTATACTAAAAAGAAGCATCTAGAGGAAGATCCTTCTAGAAGCGGAAGCTTCTATTAGGTCTTCTTACATCTGCCTTATTCTATTTTATTGAAAGGTCTTATTAATATCGACCTTTATTACATCCGAATACATTGATCTAGCTATGTGCGGGTTAGGACCTTAACAAAGACAAAATGATTGAGCTTGGTCAATGACGAGGGACATACACACATGCATGTAGCTAGGAACTAGGGATTTTCCCTAAGGTTCATCTCTTCCCTACAGCTATGGAAGAGCATGCGCAAGGGATGAAATCTATATGCCTTCCTTGCGTTAAACAAAAAAGGTGTGGTGAAATGACTGGAAAACCTTCTGGTAGTACGAGAGTTTACGCATGTCTTACGAGAAGAGTTACTAGTGTTTCCACCTAAGAGAGAGTTGGAATTTACCATCGACCTAAAAAAGGGAACTGAAATGATAGCAAGAACACCTTATTGGATGTCAACCCCAGAGTTACAGAAGTTGAAAACACAACTGAAGGAGTTGTTGGACCTATGAATTATACATCCAAGTGTGTCACCGTGGGGTGCACCTATTATTTTCATATGAAATAAGGATGTGTTGTGGAGACTTTGCATTGACTACCATAAGTTGAACAAGGAAACGATCAAGAATCAATATCCTTTGCCAAGGATTGATGATCTATTTGATTAGATGAAGGGCGTGACAGTGTTTTCAAAGATCGACTTGATATCATGGTATCATTAGTTACATATCAAGGAGGAATAAATTCCTAAGACCACCTTTAAGATGAGGTTTGGACATTACGAGTTTACTATTTTTCCGTTTGGAATGACAAATGCCCCAAGGGTATTTATGAGCTTGATGAATAGGGTGTTCCGCAAATACTTGGACAAGTTTGTTCAAGTATTCATTGATGATATTTTGATATATTATTGGATGATGGAGGAGCATGAAGAGCACTTGTGCTTGGTACTACAGTTTCTATGAGAGAACAAATTGTTTTGGAAACTATGTAAATGCTCGTTTTATCAATCGAAGATTCATTACTTAGAGCATGTCATCTCTGGAGAAGGTATTTTTGTGGATGCAATGAAGGTAGAAGCTGTTATAGAATGGCCTACATAGACGAATTTCCTAGAAGTGCGTAGCTTCATGGATTTAGTGGGATAGTACTGACGATTCATTGAGGGATTTTCGAAGATATAAAATTTGATTATGGAATTGCAGAAGAAGAAAAAGAAGTTTGTTTGAACCGAGAAGTGCACAGATGAACTTTGGAGTCTCAAGGATTTTTTGACAACAACGCTAATACTAAAGGTACCTGACATAGACGATGATTTCTTGGTATGCACTGACACATCCAAGGAAGGCCTAGGCAGAGTCTTGATGGAAGACGATGGAGTGATCGCTTACATCTCGAGAAGGTCGAGAAGGAATGAGGAGAACTATGTGATGCATGATTTTTAGTTGTTAGCCATTGTGTATTCCTTGAGAGTATGGATACACTACCTTATTGGACGAAAATTTGAACTAAAAATGGACCATTGTGGTTTCCAACACATTTTTACGCAAAGCGACTTGAACGCGCAACAAAGGAGTTGTTTGAAATTGATTAACGAGTACGATTTAGAGATTACTTACATAAAAGGAACAATGAACAAAGTGGTTGATGCATTGATTCAGAGACCACACATATTTTCGGTGATGCCTCTTCAGACGAATCTATGTAAAACGATTCTAACTTTACAGCACGACGATGGCTGATATAAAGAGGTTAAGGAATTCATCATACAAAACACCATGATGGTACCCAAGTTTAAGGGATTTACTCTAGATAGTGACGGATTATTGAGATTTAATAATTGAATTTACATATCTCCCAATGATGATTTGAGGAGTTTGATCCTAAACGAGGCTCATAGAGAAGTGTACATGGATCATCTTGGAGTCACAAAGATGAGGGAAGACCTTAAATCCTGCTGGCCCTCAACCACGTTTTATGATAACATTGGTAATGTTTGACCATATTTGGGACTTCGATAGGATAGTTGAAGGTGGAGAAAAAAGGAGGAGCTGAGATCGTAGGATCTCACTCATTTTACGAGATTTTGGGGTTATTAGGGTTTATGTAACGGGTATGGGATTTCAGCCCATGGGTTTACCCATGTTTAGGCCTCATTGTAAATGTATAAATAGATATCTAAGCGATGTAAGAAGTGGTGTAAGTATTAGCTATGTGGAAAGACTTATAATTAGCTTAGTGCAAGAGAATGTAAGTTTCTTTTTGCATAAACGTTGTATGTAAGGGTTTGTGATATTGAGGAGTTGGCTATGTTCCTTGAATTGGTTTTGAGGAAGGGGGATCTAGTGCGTTGTGTGTATATCACTTGTTTAGTGTGAATTTGCGTTTGGTAGCTTTGTGCATAGGAGTATAAGAATGTAGAAATCTTGAAGACTAATAAAGAAGAGGAAGAGTTGGTGGACGTAGCCCCACACTGGGGTGAACCACATATATCCTGTGTTAATGTGTTTTGTGCAATAATGTTTATGTTGTTTATGTATTTACCTGCTTAGTGCATTGATCTTGATGTATGATAGATAGATATATGGATGCTTAGTTCTTATTTATGAAAAATAATAGATCTAAGCTGATGTTATGTGCTAAATGGTTGGATGTGCTTAATCTTGATTGTTACTGCACTAGTCTGTAATAAGGGTTAACCTGTAATGTGAATAAGGTTTAAGAAATAATTTATGTTATTGTCTAAGTGCTCGTTTAAGTGTTGTAATCACAGACCTATGTCCCATATTGTTTGTAGACATCTGAGTCCTGCAACCCCCTCTACCTCTACCTCGAGTGAGACTTCATCTGCTTCGAAGGTGTTTCCGAAAGGGCTGGTAGTTAATGTTTTGTTGGTGCATTTTTGAAGTGTTGAACCCTGGGTCTGCCCTTGTGAAAACAAATGGTTCCATTGTCGGGAATGGCCAACATAATTCCTTGTATTGATCGAAGATGCATAACTCTCTGAACCTGACATCATCGGATGTCCTTTGGTCACTTGGACTGAGTATTATGGAAAAAGCAGCACAAAGAAAGAGAAGAAAAAGGAAAAGGAGGAAGTGAAGGACATAGAAAGTGATGAGAAGGACAACGCATCGGAGGAAATTGCACCTAACTCACCTATAGGAGGAGAAGGAGATGAAGTGAACCAAGAGGAAGGAGGGGAATAAGGAAATAGGCAAGATAAAGGTGAAGTGACAATGCCAAAGGATCCCCTTATAGAGGTCGAGACATCAAAGAAAAGGAAGGTTTCTCTACAAAAACCCTCAACACGGAAGAAGACCCGAGCCAATAGGCCTTAGTTGCAGAATGTGCTCACAGTGGAAAATATATAGCTCATCATCACAGTTGTAGAAGACGCCTCAAAGGATATCCTATAGAATGAAGCAAAGAAAGAAACATTGTATGAAAGAATAGAGAAGGATCTCAAAGATATAGATCAAGCTATCCATTCAAGCCACGCAGTGCCTACTGCGCCTTCTTCAATAGAAAGTGTAGAATTAGGGGATGAGCCAACCCAATTATAAATATTAGCAGATGCAACTGAGGCTCGACTCTGTCGAGTCCAAGAAGAAAAGGAGAAGGCCATAGAGGCCTTGAAGAAATAAAAGGAGGAGGTCCTAGAGCAACTTCAAGTTGCACATAAAGAGAAATATGAACTTAGGGCGATGTTTGAGGAGGACAAAAAGAAAATCCAGAAAGAGAAAGACCAGTAGCTTGCGGAGTAGATTAGGGTTAAATAGGCAGTCACTAAAGCACTTCACTCTGTGATGGGCTTGGCGTGGGAGGAAGAATATTCAGCCAAGATACAAGTCAGGAAGCTCGCTGAGGCCATTCAACATATTCAAGCAAGAGTAATGGAGCAAGAAATCCAAGCAGTGTCAAGCACTCTAGAAGAAGTGTGTGATTAGAGGGAAGAAACTACCAAGAACATAGTAGAAAGAATCACGGAATTGATCTTAGAGTGTAAACAATTAATTGATCGAAGTACATGGACCTATGAGCACCTTGCAGAATATCCGAAGCTGAGGAAACTGGAGGCACAACTCCAGGAGGTGAAGCAAAAAGCATCCACCGTACAAGCATAGATGAAGATCCTTACTGCAGTTGAGAATATGAAGAGGTCGCAGGAGCAGCGCATAGTCCAACAGTAAGTTACTACCATCCAGAGAAAGGTTATAGAAGTGACACATAGACTCCAACCGGTGCCGGACAAATCTTGCAGGATTTTTGAAGAAGTTGAAGGACATGGCTCATAGCTAGACCAACTGGTTGTGAAAGTGGAACAGTGAGTAGAAGGGCCTATTACTGAGAAATTGATTCAGGAATTCACCGAGCTGGAGGCTCTAGAGAAGAAACAAGTCGAGGTATCTTGAGGCCTTTGAAGTAGCCCTGCCCAGATCTGAGTGACTCGAGATGAGTCCCAAGTGAGTGTTGGGGGCCTGCTGGCCCTCGACCAAGTTTTGAGAGAATATTGGTCATGTTTGACCATTTTTGGGACTTCGACTGGTTGGTCGAATATGGAGCATTCAGGCAGAGCTAATATCATGGGATCTCACTCATTTTACGGGCTTTTTAGGTTATTAGGATTTATGTAACAGGTATGGGATGTCGGCCCATGGGTTTACCAATGTTCAGGCCTCATTATAAATGTATAAGTAGATATCTAAGTGATGTAATAAGTGGTGTAAGTGTTAGCTATGTGCAAAGATTTGTAATTGGATTAGTGCAAGAGAATGTAAGTTTCTTTGTGCACAAACATTTTATGTAAGGCTTTGTGCTATTGAGGAGTTGTCTCTGTTCCTTGACTTGGTTTTGAAGAAGCTAGATCTAGTGCGTTGTTCACAGATCACCTGTCCAATGCGAATTTGGGCTTGGTATCTTAGTGCACAGGAGTAGAAGAAAGTAGAAAGCTTGAAGACTAATAAAGAAGAATAAGAGTTGGTGGACATATCCCCACACTGGGGTGAACCACATATATCTTGTGTTGATGTGATTTGTGCAATAATGTTTATGTTGTTTATGTATTTACCTTCTTAGTGCACTAATATTGATGTATGATAGATAGATTTATGGATGCTTAGTTCTTATGTATGAGGAATGTTAGATCTGAGCTGATGCTATATGCCAAATGGTTTGATGTGCTTAATCTTGATTGTTACTACACTGGTCTGTAATAATAGTTAACCTGCAATGTGAATAAGGTTTAAGAACTAATGCATGTTATTGGCTAAGTGCTCTGTTAAGTGTTGTAATCCTAGATCTGTGTCCCATCCTAGTTGTAGACATCTGAGTCCTGCAACCCCCCTGCCTCTACCACGGGTGAGACTTCATCTGCTTCACAAGTGTTGTTGAAAGGGCTGGTAGTTAGGGTTTTGTTGGTGCATTGTTGAAGCGTTGAACCCTGGGTCTGCCCCTATTCCAACAAACCCTTATTCTTCTAGAAGGGAATGAAGGCGAACATAGTCAACTACATGGTAAGATGTATAGAATGTCAGTGGGTGAATTATGAACATAGACATTTGGTAAGATTACTATAGTCACACGTTATTCCAGAATCGAAATGGGAGGTCATTTCGATGGATTTCATTGTTGGATTTCCACTGACAGTAAGAAGACACGACTTGATTTTTTGTAGTAGTCGACACTCTGAAGAAGAGTGATCATTTATTTCTTGTGCATTTGACGTATCATGAAAATTAAATAGCTAGAGTTTTCATCAGGGAGATAGTGAGGTTGCATGATTTGCCTAAGAGGATTATATATTATCGATGGTCTATGTTTACAAGACAATTTTGTATTAGTCTCCAAGAGGCGTTGGGAACACAACTTAAATTTAGTACCACATATCACCCCGAAATAGACGGGTAGACTGAACGAAGAAACCAAATCTTGGAGGATATGTTGTGTATTTACATGATGGACCAATAGAAGCATTGGGAAGAATTCTTTCTACTAGTAGAATTTTCATATAACAACAGTTACGAAAGAACCATTAAGATGGTGCCATTCGAGTTTCTTTACAAGTGACCGTGTCAGATACCTTTGAGTTGGGTTTGTCTTGAGGATAGGGTCCTGGTGGGACTAGAAGTGATCCAAGAAATGGAAGACCAAATGAAAAAAATAAGGAAAAGGATCAAGGAAGCGCAGGATCAACAAAAGAGTTATGTCGATGCGCATCACACTGACCGTAGTTATGAAGTTGGTGATCCAGTATTCTTGTGGGTGAAACCACAAAAGAGTTCGATCAAGTTTGGAAAGGGTACTAAACTCTCTCCAAGGTTCATGGGACCCTTCAAGATTTTTGAAAGGAAGGGGCATGTGGCCTATCGACTAGCCTTTCCTGATTCTTTGAGGCAAATGCAATATGTTTTTCACGTATCTCTTTTGAGACATTGTGTTAGTAATCCTACACATGTGATTGACATGAGTTCCTTGCAGGTATCAGATGAGGGTGTGCTCACAGTAGATCCAATCCAATTTTTGGACCATCACATTCGAAATCTATGGCGTCGAACAATATATCAGGTCAAGGTTCAATGGGACAACTATAGTCTACACTCAGAGACCTAGGAGGATGCATATGAAATGCAGCTACAGTTTCCATTTTTGTTTGATAGCTATACATATATATATTGTGATATATTTTATTTCGGCACTTAAACACTGTGAAACTTCACGACGAAGTTTAAAACAAGATGGGGTGTATGTAACATCCCACTCTTACGCACACCTGATTGGAATTATTATTTGAGGACACTTGCACGCAAGTGATCCAGTTCACTATGTGATTGGATGTTTCGATTATGGTTGATGATGTTGTTTTGGTTTTGATGATATGTTAATTTATGATATTATATTGACAAGTGATATTGACTAGTTTTCCTGAGAGTGAAGGACTCGAGACCGATTGAGGGTGTTGATGGCCTCAATGGGCCTCATTAGACTCTGAATCGAGTTAGGGGGTGGACTGTTATGGTTTGAGTCTTTTTAATATTCATAGGTGAAATATGGCTAATAGATTATGATGTTGATTTTATTTGTTGATGTTGGCATAGTGGTAGACCCACGGTTCAACACTTCAACAATACACCAAAAAAACCTAACTATCGGCCCTTTAAGAAATACCTGCGAAGCAGATGAAGTCTCACCCGAGGTAGAGGTAGGGGGGGTTGTAGGACTCATATGTCTGCAACCTACATGGGACATAGATATGTGATTACAATACCTTAACAGACCACTTAGCAGTTAACATTCATCATTATTTAACCCTTATTCACATTGCAAATTGAAATCCTAGTTATAGAGCAGCGCAATATTAAAAAAGATCTAATACATCCAACACTTAGCACATAGACATAGATTAGATCTAGAATTCATTCACATTACTAAGAGCTAAGATATTATATCAAATGCATTTAACATATATCATTACACTAAGAATACATCACATCAATAACATAACAACTATAATGCGCAAAGCAACCACAACACAGGATATACGTGGTTCACCCCAGTGTGGGGCTATGTCCACCAAATCTTCTCTTCTTTATTGTCTTATTTCAATATTCTACAAGAACGGAGCCACAAGAACCCACTCCACATAGGACAGGAGATCTGCATGCACCTCACTAGATCCTCCTTCCCCAAGCTAGGTTTAAGTACAAAGCCTTCTTACAATCTACACACAGGCCTCTTACAATCACTTGCACTTAGCTCTGCAAGCTCTTAACACACAGCATGCACGAAGCATCCACAACTGTTCGCACTTAGCTCACCAGCCACATTACACACTTAGGTCTCCCTCTTCTACTTACATTGCCTAGCTTTCTATTTATACATTACAAAAGGGCATAAACATGGGTAAACCCATGGGTCTACATCCCATACCCATTACATAAACCATAAACCCAAAAATTCCCTAAGAAGGAGATGAGATCCCTTGATCTCCACTTTGCCTTGTGATCCGCCTTTGACCAGCCTATCGAAGTCCCAAAATTTGTCAAACATGACCAAGTTTCTCCTAAAATTGGTCAAGGGGCAATAGGCCCCCAACACTCACTTGTGACTCATCCCGAGTCACTCTAATCTGGGTAAATCTACCTCAAATGCCTCGATATTGGCTTGAGCTACTTCGACTTGTTGCTTCGCCAGAGCCTCCTGCTTAGTAAACTTGTGAATAACCTTCTCAGTGACAGGTCCTTCCAATCGTTGTTCAACTGATGTGACTACTTGTTCTAGTTATGGACCTTGTCCTTCAATCTCCTCAAAGGGTGTCCAAGTTGCATCATGCACTGGTTGGATTCATTGGGTTACTTCCATGACCTTACTCTAAATGGAATGGGCATGTTGCTGAACCATGCGTTGTTCCTGGGCTCTTTTCATCCTCTCGAATAGTGATAGTAGATTCAACTCCGCTTGCACTGTTGTTGCTTGTTGTTTTTCCTCTTGGATTTGTGACTCTAGTGTCCTTAGTTTAGGGTCCTCTACAAGGCACTCGTAAGTATACGTACTTCAACCGTTGAGTTGCTTATATTCTAAGGCCAATTCCTTGATTGTATCAACTTCTCTCCTCGTAGTTTCTTCTCTTAGATCTCACTCCTCCCGCAGATTTCTTGACACTGCCTGTAACTCCAGTTTGTCTATCCTCTGTTGGAGTTGATGAATAGATTAGACAAGTTTCCCTACTTTTATTTCTACTGGGTCTTATTCCATCCCTTCTAAGACCATAATAGAGCAAAGTTCTCTAGTGACTCCTTCTTTAACTCCAATCTGCTCTGCAAGAAACTGTTCCTTCTCTTTATGGATTTGCATTCTATCCTCTGTAAACTTGGCTTGGATGTCATCGTTTTCCTGTTGTGCAACCCGACGTTGTTCTATGGATTCCTCTTTTTCTTTCTTTAAGGCCTTTGTGGCCTGCTCTTTTTCTTCCTCAACACGATAAAGGTGAGCTTCCATCACATCTTCTATTTGACAAAGCTGGGCAGGTTCGTCTCCCAACTCTGTTCCTTCCGATGACAGGGGCATAGTAGACACAACACGGGTGGAGTGGAGGGCTTGTTGTACCCCTCTCATTTCTGCTTTAATTCTTTCACATGTGTTCTCTTGTTTGGCTTCATTGTGTTGTAAGATATCTTCTAAGGTATCTGAGACAACGACGATGATGAAATCTATGTCATCCATCGTGAGCACAGTCTACTTTTGTGGTTTAGTATCTTTGGACTTCTTTTGCAATGTATATTTCATGGGGGAAACCTTTCTTTTCTTGGAGGTCTCAACTTCGTCAATAGGGTCCCTAGGTAGTGTTACTTTTCCTTGTTTCTGCTTCTCTTCTTCTCCTTTGTATTTTTCTTTGTCTAGTTCGTCATCACCTCCCCCTCCAGGTGAGTCTAAAGCAGTCTCTTCTGATGCATTGTTCATCTTCTATAACTCTTCCTTTTTCTTCCTTTCTCTACTATTGGGTGCATCATACTCTTCACGAGTGACCAGAGGACTTCGATTAGTTCAGGGTCAAATAATTCTGCCATGTCGAATGGTACAAGGAGCTTTACGGGCCACTCCTTAGTTATTTCTTCCATGTCCTCCTCAGTGAGCTTGTATTAATATTGGAGCTCTTCTTTATGTTCATCTTCTCGCGTAGTGATATAAATAAAATGTCTATCTGCGTAGAACTTCAAAAATGGCTTGAACCTATGCAGGGTATTCGGTGTCATGTGAGGGGAAGACTCAATAACCCTCTTCAACTGTAGGTAATAGGTTTGGAACACCCCGTTTCACTACCATTGTTTAGCCATGTCGCTCAAATACGAGAGCATGGTGAACTTCGCAGCTAAGGGTCCTGATGGCTCAATCTTGGGGAAGGTCGTACCTTCCGACAACTCCCAAGAAATAAAGGTGATGAGGATCAATAGCCAACTGAATTGGAACTCATAGCCCTGATCCTAAGCTTAGCGACAATCTTTCTCTAATTGGTTGACAATGTAGCTCGCCCAGTTCATTTGTATCCCTTCCATGCATTTTCCTGCAAGGTCGATGACAAACCCCATGACCTGCATGGGTCTGTTCTTCCTTACTATA
>JASDQU010032755.1:0-17115 GCA_032191745.1 Picea mariana | reverse complement strand
AAGGATGTTTCGAATTGGTGGTAATTAATCTAGAAAACAGGGTTAGGCGTAAGTTTCTTTTACTTGTCTGTAAACATACATTACCTTCTTTAGGGAATTGGCTAGGTTAGGGCTAAAGCGTCTAAGCTTGATTTCTTCGCCTAAGAAAACTATTGAATCCCTTGCCCGGTAGGTATGCTAGCCTTACGCCATACTCGCCAATTCCTCTAGCTTACTTTCCTAGTGTGTATGTCGCCTCCTTCCCGCTTGTCCTAGTGTAAGTCCTTTAAACTTTTCACTTACAACTAAATATCCTTCGATGCTTGACTCGTGGGATTTCCTTGGCATGTTGTACATATGCATTGAATTGTGTGTCTCGATGGCTACAGGTGCGAGTCTTGAGGATTATAGAGTGGCTTTTAGGCATTGGAGCTTAGCGCTTGGCTTTGATTGGTGGAATGGAATGGAAGGGCTTGGCGATTGGCTCACTGAGTTGTGTGTAAGGTCTCGTGAGCTTGACACTTGGATAATCAGAGTTTATACTTCGGGATAGCATTTTGTTACCATTAATCTATTTAAGTATATAAATTTATTTGTAAAGACTCATGTATGGCGCATTGGTGTTTGGTTGTTTCTTAAGGCTTAGGCGGTGGGTGGTCGTATGAGGTAGTGAGCCTGAGGCTATGCTTTGAATCTTGGTGCTTGTGCGCTGGGATTTGGTTCTTAGCTCGTGGACTTGGAGATTGGGCCTTGGGCGCAATACTTTGAAATTTCTTATTAAATTAATTACCCTCATACATTATTAAATTTCTTATTAAATTAAAGACCCATAGTGTGGTGTAGTGGTTGGCGCGAATGTGTGGGGCCTTTGGGCTACTTGGAGGTCACGAGTTTGACTCTCGGGGAGTCAAATAATCTTTTATAAATTTTTCTACTTATACACTAATTAAGCCTAATTAACTCAATTAAGTTTATATTATTTTAATGAATTCAAATAAGTAAATATTTAAAAGAAAACAAATGTAAAAACAAATATAAAAATGAAATAAATAAATAATAATAAAAAAATTAAAAATAATATTAATATTTTAATTTATGTTTTATAATTACATTTGTTTTAAAAGTTATTAATATATAAATATATACAATTATCTATATATATATAAAAAAAATCTGTATACACGAATCTTAATAAAATAAAAATAAAAACAATTAATAAAAAAAACAACTTGAATAACCCCGGGGCATCGTGGGACCTCGCATGAGGCCCATGTGCCCCCTCCCTCTTTTCCCGGCTGTCTAAACCTGAAATAAAATAATAGTAAAAATAGAAGGCTATACAAACCCTAAACAAACCCTAACCTGAATTCATTCCTGTGTTTTCTAATTCCAGAACATTGTTTTCCTTCTCAGCTCAGTGCTTGGGCATTTGGTCTCGGCCTAGATGAGCGCTCGACTTGACGTATAGTGCAAGAGAAAATGCCTCTTCTAGGATCTTCTCTTGGTTGTGGCTTGTTAGACTCGATGCTTGTGCGTTTGGGCGCTGGGCGTTGGCTTGTATATTTTTTTTTGTTTCAAATGTGTTTTGCACAAAGGCTTCATCCTGGGCTCCTCCTTGACAGCTTGGTGTTCGGCACAGGGCTTTGTGTTATATGGCAGGTGCTTGGCTGTTTCCAAAACCNTTCTTATTAAATTAATCACCCTTATACATTATTAAATTTCTTATTAAATTAAAGACCCATAGTGTGGTGTAGTGGTTGGCGCGAATGTGTGGGGCGTTTGGGCTACTTGGAGGTCACGAGTTTGACTCTCGGGGAGTCAAATAATCTTTTATAAATTTTTCTATTTATACATTAATTAAGCCTAATTAACTCAATTAAGTTTATATTATTTTAATGAATTCAAATAAGTAAATATTTTAAAAAGAAAACAAATGTAAAAACAAATATAAAAAAAAAAAAAAGTTCTTTTAAAATAATATTAATTTATGTTTTATAATTACATTTGTTTTGAAGTTATTAATATATAAATATATACAAATATCTATATAAAAAAAAACTGTATACACAGATCTTAATTAATTTTAATAAAAAGATAAAAGAAAAAAAAAACTTGAATAACCCTGGGGCATCGTGGGACCTCGCATGAGGCCCATGCGCCCCCTTCCTATTTTCCCGGCTATCCAAACCTAAAATAAAATAATAGTAAAAATAGAAGGTTATCAAACCCTAAACAAACCCTAACCCTGAATTCATTCCTATGTTTTCTAATTCCAGAACACGGTTTTCCTTCTCAACTCAGTGCTTGGGCGTTTGGTCTCGGCTTGGATGAGTGCTTGACTCACTCAGCTTGATGTATAGTGCAAGAGAAAATGCCTCTTACAGGCTCTTCTCTTGGTCGTGGCTTGTTCGACCCGACGCTTGTGCATTTGGGCGTTTGGGCGTTGGCTTGTATTATTTTTTTTGTTTCAAATGCGTTTTGCACAAAGGCTTCATCGTGGGCTCCCCCTCCTTGATAGCTTGGTGTTCGGCACAGGGATTTGTGTTATATGGAAGGTGCTTTGCTATTTCTAGAACCATTTCATAGCTTGTGCTGTTTCGTGGACTTTGCTATGGCGGTGGTGCTTGGGTGTTTGGCTTGCATTGCACAAGTTTTGAAAACAAGAATGAAAATGCATTCAGACTAACTTCCTACTTGCCCTTGCCAAGGAAATTCTCCAATGCATTGGAATACCACTTTGTTCTCCCAACTCCAATCATGTCCCTCCTCTCCTTCCATTCTATGTTGGGGCCCCATTTCTTGTCCTCTTGAGCATTCCATTTCTTTTTCAGTTTTTCCATGAAATGCCCGCCGACCGCCATTAAAACAATCACCAACATATCCTATATGACTACGATAACATTGTAAGCCCTCATTCAATAAATCCCGAAGCCCTCCCACTTTCACGTGTCTTTCAGCATATAACCTCGGAGAACATTGGCCAGCATATGCACAGTGTGTTTTCAGCATATAACTCCAGATCGACCGATAGGGAATTCTTTATACCTGTGGACAGGAGTTCCTTTTATTACATCTGCGTAGCGCACATTTCCACCTGTGGACTCTTGCTGACTCTCCTCTCGGCACCTAGCGTGGGCGTTGTTGATAGTTTATTTGATGACTGAGGCTCAAGCATTGATGCTCTCGGTTGATTGTAGTGTATGGTGGAACGTTGTGGATGAATTAAAAGTGGGGGCTGATGATTCGGTGATGGTGGCTCTTGGTCTCTGGTGCTGACAATGCTTGGGCTTTGATGCTCAGTGGAGTTTGGACGCCATGAACCAAAACTTTTTTTTTTTTTTGCATGTTGATGGGTGGTGATGAGATACGTGGAATGGTATCGGGCTTGTTACAAAAAGACAATAGGGATGACAGGCCTGTATAGGCATTGGCACAAAATATAATTTTCTTGGAAAGAGTCTTGCATAGTTTCTCTTCAATGGCAGAATTTTAACATCACCATAAATCAGTGTAGATATGCCATGCTACTGAAATCTCCCTGGAAAGTATTGACGTTCTGAGTTGGATGTCAATCGATATAACTTCCTCTTTGGCATGCCTACCGATTCAAAATTCTATGCATGACAATGGCAGATTTGCTTGCAAATTTGAGACGGGTAATCCTATTTTGTGTTATTAATAAATTTAATATGAACTACTGCTATCTAAGCGGAAGGAGACAATACGTTTGTTTTGCATATGTGCACTGAAATGGTGTTTCCCCTTGGTTCGCCAGCATGGGGAAAGTGATTGCCAGCCTAAACTTAGATTTCTTAAGAACATCCATAAAATTTAAATCTTAGGAGCAATATTTGTGTTAAGAAATCTAAACAATGCAGATGTTGTATGCCACCATTAGGTGTTTGGTAGCTAATGCAACAGAAATGTTAATTATCTATTTTTGAGAAAGATTCCCAACTATTTGTATGATTAGTTTGGACCTCATGTCCTTTATAGCAAGAATCTTGTTTCTTCTTCATTCAGGGTTGTCCATAGAACAAAGAGATCTGAATGCCTATGGTTCTAAATAGAGATTTAGAGCTTGGATTTTATTTTTATTTTTGTTCTATTTGTCTGGTAGCCATCGTACCTATTAGATAGTGGAATTGCCATAATTATTCTCAAGTTTAATTGTTAGCAGGTTTTTCAAAGGGAAAAATTAATAGAACATGTGCCTTTTGATTAGTGTGTCTGATATTTATTTTTGGTTATTGCTTGTAGGTTAGGTGGAGCTGGAGCTTTGAGTCTGAGCTTGGCCCTAATTTATATTTACAATTACATATATATATTCATATACAGAGTATTTAGGGATTGTTTAGGATTTCAGGGTAAAGGGTTTCAATATAACCAATTAGGGGTTATTTAAATTTCTGGGTTAGTGTTGAACAGTTCCTTATTCTCAACTTTCCTTCTTACAAGCAGGTAGGTGGGTAGGCCCTTAAGGCTCCAGTGGTTCAAACTGAAGCTCTGATACCATGTGTAGGGACCAGAAATAAACAAGCCTAATCAAATCCATACAACTACACGTAACATTTCTAACATAGAATTTCAATTTCAAACATAGAATTTATTTGAGTGCGTAAATAATTCATTTAGCTTCAAATAAGCATATAATATTTCAACATAATTTAACATTTATCTACAACATGAAAATAACTCAGCAATTGATAAATAAAATAACCATTTATGATGCTAATTCCCGTCGATATGGTTTTCCTTTCCCTACTGCCTTGCCTAGCCTGATGCACTGACCAACTCTTCCCAAACTGACTAACCTCCCAGCCAACTAGGAGCAGCCTGTCCGACTCCCTAGCTCTAGGAAACCGAAAGGAATCGTGGCCCCCATGCCCAAAACCCCCAGTAACCTAGTGCCACCTGCAATGATTCACCCAAAGACCAAACTGCTCAAACCAGCCAACATCCCATATAAAAATATACCACAGAAAATCCTCCTGCCCTCCCAATTCTCCCTCAGAAATGTTTCCTCCCCAAAATAATCCTCCCATTTCCCCTAGGAATCTTATGTCATATTCCCCCTCATTAATTTCCTTACCTCCTCCTTTATTACCTTATCCCCTTATTTATTATCGTATCCCCCTTCTTTATTATCTTATCCCCTCCATTTAATGTTTCTTTCCCCCCCTTCATACGTAAGTCTTTAATTAAATAAACTAAAATTATTAAGCCCCTTTAATTCATTACTCAAATATTTAATGAGTCTATTAATTAATTAATTAATATTATTAAGAAATAATTATTGTTTAACTCAACATATTAGGACGGTCAGATTATCAAATTAATTAAAATTAATAATCCCTATACATCTATTTAAGCAGGGTTGTTACACTTGAGGTGAAAAAGAAATGGGAGAATGGTCTTGAAGTTGAATAATCCATTGACTTGGTATATATTTCTCAATGCACCATGCAACCATTTCCTTGCAATCAAAAACCTCATGGAAAAACCATGCATGAGCAATTTCGGACATCCAAATCAACTCCTTCTAAGTAGAAGGGGATGAATAGTAATAATACGCTCTAGACCACTGAAAGTTCTAGTCCTTAGTGCTCACACCCATATATATTCAAAGTATAACCGCAGAAATGTTGTCGATTTGTTGCAACCATAAGTTGACGAGAGTGTTCCTTTAATCCAGATAATATTTTCAATGGGCGCTTGAGAGAGATAACAATAATATAATCTTCGTCAAATCATGCTTTAATGTGGTTTAATGAAAAATATTCTCGAGCCCTTTGCTTATTAATGAAAATATTTACGGAACCTATATGATGATTTAGTAGCATTAAACCATTCTTAAATGAAAATTTGGAAAAAAACGAGGATGGCAGGGAGGGATTAGGATTTGGGAACATTTGTGAACCCACCAACTTGGGAACCCATGAACCTGCGGTTGCGAAAGGTCAAAAATAGGATAAGTGTTGTAATGTAGTCGGTCAGACTCAAAATAAGAGAGATGAGATACTTAAGAGATTGGTGAGTCCGATGTTCATAATGTAGATCATGGATCTATGGGTGCAAAATGGATATCGTGGAAATTGGAATATAAATGGTTGAACCCGTGAACCCACGACTACAGAAACGGTTAAGTATAGAATAATACAATGGTGGTCAGAATCGTGGTATGGGAATATGGATGGAAGTGAGAACCTATGATTCCGTGAACCCACCAATCTAAAAATAAAAATGACTAAGTGTGGTAACTAGAAAGGGAGAAAATAAAAGGGGAATTTGGGAAAGTAAGAAGAGGGAAAAGAAATGGAAAAAAGAAGTTGGGAAAATAGAAAGGGGAGGGAAACTCAGNGAAGAAGGAAATGGTATCAACAACTAGATCCAACTATGGGATGATAACCCCCTAGGGGTTGTCAAGAATCTAGAATATTTATGACCAGGCGCTTCCATCCATTGGGATATGGAGTCAAATTAAGAATATACAAACTGAAAATAAAATTATGTACAATGAGAATGAGAAAGTATTAGGTGAAGAAACCTTTCAAATGTTTCTCGTTGATAGGGAACATTAATTTTTTACCCTTCATGTCTTGGAGCATATAGGAATTAAAACCCAGGATCTTTTAAACAATGTATAGTCTACTCCAAAGAACTTCAAACTTTGTATGCATCGATGGTTTCTCCTTGGCCTTATTCCAAAGTAACACCAGTTCTCCCTTCTGAAAATTCTTTATAGTTTCACTTTGATCAAAATATATTTTGATACTTTGTTGTCTCTAAGAATTTCGATTCGATTATTTCCTTCATTCTTCTTCCAACTTCAACAACTCATTGATCCTCCTTTGGATAGGTGAATTGTCTTCTATATCTTATGTATTAGACATAAAATTCAAGGCATTGATTTCGAGACTAATTGGTATTTTTTATTATTTCCCATAAACCAAAGTACATGAGGACATCCCAGTGTTGTCCTTTGGAGTTGATATGCTTTCCCATTATGCATCAGTCAGCGTTAGATGCCAATTACATTGGTTCTTTCCAATAGTTTTATTTAGTATCTGAACAAGTGTTTTATTTGTGGATTCTACAAGACCATTGCCTTATGGATAATAATTCGACAATTGACCCATGATAATTCCATATTCTCCACAAAAATATGTAAACTTAGACCCAATGAAAATCGAACCATTATCAGTGATAAATTTATCCAGGACACCAAATCTTGATAGAATATTATCTTTGAGGAACTTAATTAACTCTTTATATCCATCTTTCTTTAACGCCACTGCTTATGTCCATTTCTTGAAATAATATGTAGAGGTGAGGATATACATATGTCCCTTTCTTAACTTCAGATTAATTGGCCCGACAACATCAAGTCCCCATTGGCATAATGGTTGTTCTACAATTATGGGTTGTAAAGGCATCGTGGATCTCTTCATTTTTCCTGAAAACTGTTGGAATGATACACACTTCCTTATTGTGACATATGAGTCTCTGAAAATCGATGGCCAATATAATCCATCTCTTATTATCTTGTGGGAGGTTTCAGTAGGTGCAAAGTTCCCACCACATCTTCCTTCATGGAATTATCTCATCGATTCTTGAGATTGGTTTTCATCAATGCATCTCAGCAATATACCATCATAATTCCTCCTAAAAAGTATGTCATCAATCAACACATACTGATTTTCCTTCATCTTCAATGTTCTTTGTTCCTTAGGGTTCATGGTAACAGGAAATTGCTCGGACCTCAAGTAGAATACAATATCTTTGTACCATTATGAATCATCCAATGGTTCACCTGCTGAAATTGAAATCATTCCATCCACAGAATCACTATTCACGATGAGATTTCATAAACCTTGTCTTTTGATAGCCTTTAAATGTTTTATGTCATCATATTTGTATATATTTTCCAGCTAGTTAGCCCATTTTCCTTCTCTCAATTGTTGATTCAGAAGCATATTCACTGGTGATGAGGAAACATAAGCAATAATATGAGAGCTTAGTATGTATGTTCAAAAGAATTCCACCTCCTTTACAAGGGCCAAGGATTGTTTTTCTAGTTCTAAATGCCTCAATTCATAGTCATGTAGGTTTTTCTCATGAAACTGATTGGGAGTTCTTCATATTTGGTATTCTTCTAAGTAAGAACAGATGCAACAATTGTTTCTGTAGCGAATGAATAGATGATGAAATCCATTTGAAAATATGGACTAATGAGAACTGGAGCCATGGTGATTTCTCCTTTGATATTATTGAAATATTCTTGAGTATTCATTGTCCATTCAAACCTCTACTCCTTTTTCAGCAACAAATTGATCAGCTTCACAATCCTTGCATCGTCAGGACAAACCTTTTCACAAAATTGATCTTGCCAAAAAATGATTGAACTCCTTTCTTGGATGTTGGGGGGTTGAGCTCATTTATTTATTTAACTCTTTCTGGATCTATATAAATCCCTTCCTTGCACACAATATGACCCAATAGTTTTCCTTGAGTTACAACGAATAACAATTTATTTGGATTTAGAGAGACACAATATAATCTACATCTTTCAAAAACTTTTCTCAAATGATGGATATGGTCACCCCTTGTTTTTTAATGCACTGTCAGGTCACCTTGATAGTCTGCCATAAATTTTCCTATCAACCCACTAAATGCATGATCCATGGCCCTATGGAATGTGGCTCCAACATTCTTCAAACCAAAGGGCATTCTAGCATATGCATATGTCTTCCAAGGTATTATGAATGTTGTCTTTTACGTGTCTTCATTAGCCACCAAGACTTGGTTATACCCAAAAAAACCATCCAATATGGACATGCAGGTTGATCCAGTGACTTGCTGGAGAAGAAACTCCATATTAGGTAAAGGAAAGTTATCCTTTATGCTTTATTTGTTAAGGTCTCTGAAATCGAAACACATACGGATTTCCCTGGTCTTTTTTCTTACAATCAAAGGATTTGAGAGCCAGTCAGAATGTCTTATGGGATAAATTATTATGACCTTCATTAATTTCTTCAATTCAATCTTTACCAGAGGTTTCAGCTTGGGATTCATCATCCTTATTTTTTTGTTTAAAGAATTTGTTTATTCCCTCAAAGGAATGATCTGTTGGAATATCGTTTTATCATAATCTTTCAAATCATCATAGGTCCATGTGAACACATTAATGTATTTTTTAAACAATGCAACATATTGATCAACTTCCTCAGTGGTGCAATCAATTCCCAAGTTGACATATTTTGGGGAACTGTCAGTTCCAATATTGACTTTTCTTGTCTCTTGCACTTTTCGAATTGAAACTTCTTCAAGGATATTCTTAGCATGATCATCTTTCATGAAAAGAGATTCAGATTGCATACAATCTTTAGGGACAATAGACATGTGATCGCCCTCATCATCATCATCATTCAACAAAAAAAAATCCAGTTGTTCATCATTCTCAAACACTTGTAAATATTCAATGTTATCGGGCTAAGAAGGTTGGAATTATCTTTCTACTTAAAAATATATTTTTTTTTGGATATCGTCTGGCTTTGATAATGAGGCCTCCAAGGCCAATGAATCTTCCTTATGATTCTTGTCCCTTGGAATGAAAGAAATGTTGAAGGAACTAAAAGATTCCATCAATCTGTTAACTCTTTTGAAATATAACTTGAGTCTTTCTTTTTGATTTTATACCTCTGGGTGAACTAATTAATCACCAACTCGGAGTCTCCAGTCACAATTAGATGCTTTATTTTCATTTCTTGTGCAAGGATCATCCCATGAATCAAGGATTAATATTCTGCCTCATTATTCGTACATGAAAATTCCATCCTAATAGAATTTGGATGTACAATATTATTTGGACTCGTGAGAACAATTCCAACTCCACTCCCAGAGTTCGAACAAGCTCCATCAAATGACGTTCTCCAACATCCTTTGAATGGACATTATTGATTCTCTATGTCTTGAACTTGCTCTAGGATTTCATTATGTTCCATGTCTAGGATAGCATAGTTTCCAATCTCGACATCTATATAATATTCCATTAATTTAGTGTCCTTCTTCTTGAAATAGAAGGGTTTTCTGGGTTCACAAGGCACCTTAATCATTTCTCTTTCTTTGCCTGGAAGCATCATGAAACTTCCATCATTCATGATACATCCCATGATCATGGATGTACAATCTCTTCTCAGCACAACTCCATATGTCGGACGAAGGTCTACCACAATAATATTGAAAAATGAAATAATATGGGGGGTTGTCGTGATCCAAGCATAAAATTCCTTGATTTCTCCATAAGTTGGCACTTTTCTAGAATCAATTGCATATATACTTTCACTAGTTTCGTAATACTTGGTGCAACTCATGCCCAATGCTTCCATGACCTCCAGTGGCATGATATTATTTTTCACGCCCGTGTCAACTAAACAATTGTGTAGTGCAACATCATGATTTTCAATTGAAATATAAAAGGGAGGAATTTTACCTCTCAGCTTGGAAGTTGACTAGATCTGGCTTTATTTTGGACTAGAAATAATAGCTTCTTCTCTTTCAGATGGATTGTCCAACAATTTCAAAATGCTTTCCCTTTTTGGGGAATCTTCACCACTTATGTGAAGGGAAGAGTTATCCTTAATTTACTTAAGTCCTCTATGACATTATATGTCATTTGAGTGGATTTTGACATTAGGTGTTGCCTTTTACTTCCAATGTTATCTGTCACTTTCTCATTTGTTTTTTCTTTATCTTTTTGGTTTTCTTTTTCAGAGTTGTTTTTATTCTTGGATCCATTTACAAATCCTCTTGTTTGGGCATCATTTTCTTGTGAATTAGGGTCACCATCTCCTTCTTCAAATATATACATGGACGTCTCACATCCGTCCATATGCATTGTTTCGAAACTTTCATCAGGTGAGTAATAATTTTCTTGCTCAACTACTTTCTCATCATACACATCATCCAGAACAGTTGCATTGGGAGTAGGTTGTCTGGGAACCCTTGGTCTTTCCGGATTATCCATGTTTTCAAATCTCACTCTGTTTTCTTGGGGAGGATTCCTTCTTTACTATGGGACTGGAATTCTTGTATTTTCCACATAATTATCTCCTCTTCTTAGTCTAGATATATTGTTCTGCATTTTCTTGATAGTTCTATTCATTTGTGCAATTTCAATTATTTTCTTAGTTTCTTGTGCCACCACAACATCTACCTTTATATCTAGTATGGTTCCCTTAAAAAATCATCCTCTTATTGTTTGGTTTTGAGCCAGTCATGGCTTGAATTCTTTGTTCCTTATTGAACTGGAGGCTCCTTGGTTGTCAATACTTAATCCTCCCAGTTGCCTTTATACTTTTCCCAGTATAATGTCAGGTTCAGCACCCATTTCAATCATAATTTATTCCATCTTAGTGTCTTTAGTCATTTCCTCCTCCAAGGTATCCATTTGGGATGTCCTAATAGCATATTTCACATTCAAGGGCATTGCATTCTTATAAAAATCAAGAATGAATGGGTTATTTGGTCTTTTATCTTCTGGAATTTTACTCAAGGTTTTATTGAACCTCAGATTAAAATCTTGTATTCTTTCATTCTTCCTCAAACCAATCTGGGTGAAATTGGTGAGAAGGGTATGATAAGAAATTGGAGGGTATAACATAGTCGGGAACATAGCTTCGAGGTCATTAAACAAGTGAAATGATCTACTAGGTAATGTCGTATACCATTCATACGCTCTTCCTGACAAGGTTTGCAGAAATAACCTTACCATGACATCATCATACTCAACATGGTGAAAATAACAGACATCAAGAAATAAGTGCAGATGCCTCTTTGTGTCGATTGCTCCATCTCCAAAAAAATCCTTTAGGGTGCCCTTAGGGAGAATCGGGAGATCATGTTGTTCACCTATAATATTTAGAGGGGAATCTCTTACCCCCCTTCGATTTTCAAATCCTGGGTTTCCTTTATTTCTTGCAACATCTCTTCCACCTCCTTGTCTCTCCTTATGATGCTCATCTCGGGGTTGTTCATTTCTTTCTGCCATATCCAGAGAGATTCCAAGGATATGATTTTCACTTTTGAGAATAAAGAGTTGCTTGATTTTACTTCTGGTAATGGGTCCCTTATATTCACCCAGCTTCAATCCCAACCTTGTTCTTGTGTTTCTCTAGCTAGTCCTTGGTTTCTTCAGTCTTGTCGCTCGTCTCTCCTCTGTCTCTGGAGGATTTCTCTTTCTTCTTTGTGGACTAAGATTTTCCAGAACCTTTCTAACTCTTCTCGGGTCTCGGTTGTTGTTATTACCAGATTGTATAATTGATGTAAGAAGCTTTGTTGATTGTTCAATCCAATTTCTAAGTAGGGTTGATCAACCTAGGGAAAGGTCATATATTTTTTAAAACCAAGTTCCAAATTTCAGTTCATTCCCCAGTGGAGTCCCCAAAAATGTTGATGCTTGAATCCATTAGGACTGAAATGACAACCTCACAAGGATGTAAATTCCCCTGCATTTTTATAGAGGTGGTACTCATGTTTAGATTTTCTTGGGAATTCTAGGTTTTCATAATGTGGGACTTTGCAAAAGTTTGTTGTAGTAATTCAAAGAAAATAAAAATATTGCAAGAAAAATAAAAGGAAAACGTTTTGTTTTATTTATAAAGAAATTTCTTGAGAAAGGACCAGGAAATGAGCACATTCACACATTTAAAGAAAATAAGAAACATTTCCTTACATCCATCATAGTTTGACTAAATATTTATGATCACATAAAAATAAAAAGTATATGGTTTGCATGCATACGATAACTTTAATAGAGTGAACATGGAAAACTCAAATAAAGATAATGATAGATCAACCTCAAATACTTTGTATTCAAAACTCTGGGTTACAAAGTACAGTCGAGATTGTTCACAAAGTAGCTCTCTTGAAATTTCTAAAAAATATATAATATGTTGCATATTCTTTGAAATTTAAAATGTGTTTGTCTTAAAGAATGGGATTGGGGCCCCGCGGACCATAAAGAAAATATACACAAGAATTAATCTTGTAGAAGGAATATGGTGGGAGGTAAAAGAACAACAAGACCTGGTAAGAATAAAAGAGGAGTTATCAGTATTCGATTAAACCTTTCTAGTGAAAGAGGTGAAATAACTGGATGAAGGACTTGATAAAGTAGAGAAGGATGTGATCAGCATAAACTTACTATTATGGCCTCTCATGTCTTTACTTTCTTGTTGGTTTCCTTTCATTTTCTTCATTAATAGTTACAAGAACCGTCTCAACTATTTCTTTCCCCTCGGTGATCAATTTGTTGATAGCTTTTTTAAACCATTCTTCAATATAACTTTTCATTGGTGCCACATTTAATTCATGTCGTATTTTGATGTTGAACATCTCTCCCTTCAATTCTATCAGATCAAGGGAAATTCCATGTAATGCTTCTTCAATGTCTTGATTTTTTACGGAGTAGTCCAATAGCGATTTTTCTATGTCATCCTCATAATATTCAAGTATACCATAGAACTTTTCAACTGAAAACCCTTTAAACATATCAACTTTCTCTTCAAACTGTTGCTTTGTTAGGAACAACGAGTTGAGGATTAATTTGGGATCTTAAACTTCATTAGTGCTTCTGGTTAGGTCTACCTCTTTTAGCCTTTTGAATAGTTATTCCCTCCTTGATATAGATTGGTTTCGCACTTGAACAATGTTATTCAAGCTTTTTATCTTTTCTTTCCAGCATGTATTCAACTGTTTGATCTGACTTGGAGAGGGAATATCCTCCTCTCTTATCCTTTTATTCTTTCATGTTGGAAACTTCAATACCAAAGGGGACTACAACATCAAGGTAAAAACATTCTTCATTCTTTAGGTCGGCTTGCAAATAATCATGAAAGGCATGTACCCTTAATCCAAAAGAAACCATGTTTTTCGAAATTCCCCAAGCCTCTATGATCAATGTCATTCTTTTCTTAATATTTCTCTCCACGTGGCTCTTGGATGATGTAAGTAATATTTAGGATCCTTTTAATTTAGCAGTGGGCATGGTGGGTCCAACAATTGTAAAAGGACTGAAAAGAAGTGGAAGAGGAATTAAGGTGTCTTCCAGTCCCTTGATCCTTTCTTTTAACTTCGTGGTTTCCACTTCAAGACCACGAATGGAGTCATCCACCATGTCGTCGTTTTCTATATGAATTCCATAAATTTGGGATGGTCGAATATCTCTTAGATCAACCTCTAAATGTTATTTTCCTTTCTTATTATTCACATCACTTTTCTCAATAATTAATTCCTTGGATTCCCTGTCAAAGACAATGCTCTGAAAAGAAAATGTCTCTTCTTTGTTGAAGGTCTCATTCTCAATAATTTACAATGACGGATTCTGGTGGGTTATGTTCCCTGACTGATCTAGTGGGGGAAACATTTTCTCGATGTCATCCTCGAGCTCTATATATTCAAGGGAGAATCTATTGATGGTACTCTCTATGCACTAGTATTCTTCCTCTTGCATGATATTTTTCCTCTTTTTTCTTAGAGGAATCTTGTCCAAGATCTCATTTTTTCCCGAAGGGGGATTCTTTTCTCCTCAACCGCCTGAATTATTTTTGGTCACTTTTCTATATGGGTGGGCCACTAGAGAAATTCTCTGAGATGTTGTGTTCTTAGGAGTAACAGTTGGGGACTGGTCACTCTTCTCATTGGGGCCCTTTCCTTTCTTCTTGTAAAACCCATTGGTACTAAGTATCGTTTCCAAGTCACCAACATTGTGAGTAGGAGAACCTAAGTTATTATATTCTTCTTCACTTAGAAAAGTATGGATAAATGAATTTGTTAAGCCCTAATATTGGCTCATTACCCCTTAATTGGGGCATATTACATTAGTAGTATTATTTTATTTATGTCAGTTTTATTCCATTAGTTGTAATTATACCTCCTAGTCTCCTATATATACCAAGGAGACATTTTCATTTGGAATCATCTTGTACTTGAACATTTATGTGTGGTAAAAGGAGGTTTCCCCCTCAAAGAGGCTTATTATCTGAAATTAACTATTTTTCAAGGTATTGAGTACTTATTCTAAGGTTTTTCTATGCTATATTGATATTTGGTTCTTAACATATGTTATTAGAGCTCAAGGTCTTGGGGTTTCGCTGCTACATCTGATACACTGTGGAATTTTCGCTATAACTTTTTTCTACAATGAGTCAGAAGGAAATTCTTGGAGGATATTTAGTAGACATATCAAGGCATGTTGGGTTAAAATTTCAGCTCGTGAGGCCTTATACTTTCAGAGATACAACCTTTGTAAGATAGGGTTCTGGAATCATTCTGAATTGAGTTATTGCGGAATTTCCGCTATAAATCATTTTCTGTAACATTTCAGACCTTGAAATCCAAAGGATATTCTTAGAAATTAGTAAGGTATCTATGGTAGTAATTTCAGATTCTGGGTCATCTTAAATTTGTAGATACACCCTGTGGAAGATAGGGTATCTGACTAGTCCTATTTACTAGTCTGAAGCAGTTGTTTCGGGTAAAACAATCATAAATTATTCCTAGAGTATCAAAATTGAGTGAGACTAGTTGCATTAGATAGTGGACAGGCCGTAGTAGTTCTAGTATGAGTTTCATAATTTTATATCAATTATTTTGTGCGGGGCACACTATACAAGTGAGATCTCCTAGAAAGGCCAGAAATCAGCAAGTTGCAGGGAAGTTACCGTAAATTCCACTTGGAACATCCAATTTTTATCAGACCTGTGGCATTGAAGAGAAGAAATATCAGAGACATACAAAAAATAAAAGTTCATACTCAGAAGGGCCGAATTTTTGGAGACACAATAAAAGGAAGATTGTCTAGAAGAACCACCTCAAAATCAAGGTTTAAAGTGATACTTGGCCAACATGCCACCAAAAAAGGAAAATTCTACACCAAATAAGCCTCCAGACAATCCTGCTTGGACTCTTGATGAAGGTGAAGAAATGAGTAGGGACATAAATGATTTACAAAAGAAGACAGTAACCAAAGATGAACTACAAGAGATGATGGATTCAATAGAAGCTAAGTTGGATACTAAGATGGATGGTTTAAAAGGGGAGATCATGGAAGGATTGAAAAATTTACTAATAGAGAGGACAACTAAAAGTGAAAATGTATCCCATGAAATTCATGATGAGGACACAAGGAGGGTGAATCAAGACTGGAGAAACTCCAACTTTGGGTTGAAGACCAACCACGTTCCTATGATCAATATGAGGAAGTTTGATGGTAAGGACCCAATCACATGGATACTTCAGATGGAGCAATTCTTTGATCTACATAATGTTCCACATACACAAAAGGTACGAATTACTTCTTTATATTTAGAACCCAATCAATTTGTATGGTATCGATGGCTTTGTTCTTGCAAATCACTCATCAGTTGGACAATTTTCACAGAATAAATGATAGCACACTATGAGGATACAAGGAGAAATACCTTCTTTATCCAATTGATAGATCTCAAGAAAAAGGGTTCAGTTACCGAGCACATTGAGAACTTCCAAATATTGAATATAAAGGTAACAAATATTCCAGATGACCACTTGATTGATGTATTCATAGGAACTTTAAAGGATAACATTCAACATGAGGTTCGCCTTTGGGAACCCAAATCATTGGAGAATGCATTTAAGGTGGCAAGAAATGTTGAAAGTAAAAATATGTCTATGGCTACTAGAAGGACCAATCCTAACATCTATAGAGAGAATAATGCTCCTTCTTCTAAAACACCGCAACCTACAAGGTTGACACCTCAACAATTGGAGGAAATAAAAGAAAAAGGTTTATGTTTTAATTGTGACAGCAAGTACAGTAAGGGACATAAGTGTGGTGAGAAGAAATTATTCTACACAGATTGTGAAGAGGAAGAAGAACAAGAACCATCTCAAGATGAAAACGTAGAAGCAATTTCGTCTGAAGAGTTGACTCCCACGATATCGTGTAATGCATTGGCTAGAATTATCACTCCTCAAACCCTCAATATTGAAGGATACATCAAAAAGAAAAAGGTAATAGTCCTAATTGATTCTAGCAGTATCCATAATTTCATTCACTATAAATTAGCCAAAGCTCTCAATTGCTTTGTATATCCA
>JASDQU010032754.1:37334-48960 GCA_032191745.1 Picea mariana | reverse complement strand
ATTAAATCATCACCATCAACCAATCATCACATAGAACCTGATAATGCTTCCTGAGACTTCTTCAATTTCTTCAATTCTTTAATTCTTGGAGTACTTTGATCCTATAGATAAAATTACTCAATGTATTCTCTAAAACTCCTCGAAGTTTCACTCCTTGACTCCTCCCCAAAAGAAGTTATAGAGAGAATGGTAGACCTTGTTCAATTCTGGTTTATTTAGGAGACCGAACTTGTATAGAATGCCCCACGCTCAATATTTAACACAGATTTTGAAACTCACACAAAAAAAACTATAATCCGTACTCTTTCCAATGAAATTTGTTCCACATCATTTAGATTCTCGATGAAGACATTATGATTGTTTTACCCGGAACACTTGTTTATTGACTAGCTTCAGAACTAGTCACAAACCCTATCTTCCACAGAGTGTATATCCATAATTATAGTGAATCAAGAGCTTAACTTTTTACCACATGTACCTTGATATGTCTTCTCAATACCATAGAAATTTCACCATCTGAATCATTCTAGAAAAAAAGTTATAGCAAAAAAGGTAAGATGACCTGAAAATAACATACCTTAGAACACATCACCAAAAGACTTCATCCTCCCTTGAAATCCAACCTTCTTTACTTATGATTTCCTGTTAAATTCAAATTGTGTATCAAATTAATGTTTAATGATATTTATTTATACCATTTATGTCACTTCCTTTTAACATTAGGGCCGACCTGACAATTTCGTATTTTGTAATTCTTTTCTTTAATTATCTTCAGGGCCTACATGTACTTCCTTATTCAATTCACTTTGCCATCTTCAAAAATTCATTTCTCCTCAACCCTGAGGATCCACGTGATGTGCCACATACCACTGGAAACAACATGATGTATACTATCCATCCATGGGTCTTGTATCTACATGTGCATTTTCCTTCATGTCCAAATACCTTCATCAATATTGCGGTCCAAATCCCATGACTAGGGTTGACATCAATGACAACAACCAATATTCCAACACTCATTCATCAGTGACCTGGCCATTTGTTGCACTGTTCTGTTTTGCCTCTCAACTACTCCATTTTGTTGTGAAGTTCTTGGGATTGTGTATTCTCTCTTGATCCCATGTTTATCATGGAATTCCTTTAACTCACTTGACATAAATTCACCTCCTATGTCTGATCTTACTGCCTTTAACCTCTTGCCTATTTGATTCTTAGTTAAAGCCTTACATATTTTAAATTTCTCAAATGCTTCAGCTTTTTCCTTGAGAAAGGCAACCCAAGTAAGTTTGGAGTAATCATCAATGATCAACATGAAGTAGTTTTCTTTCCCTGTGCCTTCCTGTCTTGATGGTCCACATAAATCCATATGAACTAGTTGGAGTGGTTTCTCTATTGAAGTAGAGCTCTTGGATTTAAACTGTGTCCTAGTTAGATTTCCTACTTGGCAGGGTTTACACATAGAATCTTGTGGCTTTGATATTCTCGGAAGATCTTTTACTTCCTCAAGATTTTTGAGCTTGATTAAGTGGTCAAAGTTTAGATGTTCAAGTCTCTTATGCCATAACCAGCTCTCATCATGTTTTCTTAGATGACACTCTTCTCTATCTTCTTTTAGCACATATACATTATTTTCCATCCTTATGCCTTTATCCACCATGTGTACTGAGTTTACAAACTTTATCTTGTAGTCCTTGGAAGTGAACACCACTTCACATCCTCTGTCACACATTTGACTTACACTGAGAAGATTATGTTTCAGCCCATCTACAAGCAGAACATTCTAGGATTTTCCTTTGCCATTACTTAGATTCACCATCCCTTTACCCTTGATTTTACCTGGAGCATCATTTCCAAAGGTTACGTTTCCTGATTTTCTTTCACTTAGAGATATAAAATTACCTTTGTCTCCTGTCATATGTTTGGAGCAACCATTGTCAATATACCAAGGGTTCTATTGTATTTGGGTTGACAGCACTAGTCCACACTTGTCATTTTCTTTCATCTTCCAAACCTTGAAATTTTCAGTAGAGGGGTTCAAATCTGGCTCGTGGTTCCTTAAGAGACAGTCTGCAGCTTTATGTCCAAAATTATGGCAAGTGTAACATTCTGGTTCATTGAATAAAGTATCATAATGATTGTTATGCTTAACCTGTGTCCTTTTTCCAGCCATCACATTATTTTTAGTCTGTGATTGTTTATTACTTGGTTCTCTCATTCTTTTTTGCGGCAGATATCTATTCCTTGAATATTTTGATTGCTCATATTTAAATCTTCAAGAACAATTTACAACTTTGTGACCAAAGTAAGAACAGAAATAACAATATCCTTAGAAAAATCCTTTGTACCTGGAAAATGTTTGTCTTCTTTGAGAAGGTTGATTTCTTCCATGCTGATGATTTATTTGAATAGAGAGTACATTATTTCTCTGATCTATAGTTTCAGTTCTGGTACCTCTTTCGTTACTCCTCCTGGGCATCTAATTATCTTCTTTTGTTTCTGCAGGTTTTTTGTTGTCACTGGTGGTAGATTTGACAAACTTGATGGGTTCTTTGTTGCTTGGTTGATCACTACTTGATCCCTCTTCATAACCCAGACCTGTTTTCAGCTTTGGGTTTCTTTGTTGATTTATAATGGTGGCCAATTCTTCTGAGGCCTTGATACTTGACAGATTCTGATGATACAACGCTTGAAACTTCTCCAACTCTTTCCTAGTTTTCACTACTTCATTTTCCAGAGCTTCACATCTTGCCTTCTTTTCTGATAACTTTTGTTTTAGAATGTCTTCGGTTTTCTTTGCCTCTTCTATTTCCACTTTTAGTAGGACAAAGTCTTCATCAGGTTCTTTACCGCCTTCCTTGAACTGTATCAACAATCATTTTTTTTTCTCTTCTTAATTTTGATTATGTCAATCTCTTCCAATGCACTAATCAGTTTTCCTTCCATATCAACCACAACTTCTTCTTCATTAGCATCACTTCTTGTGCTTTTATTATCATAATCCTCTTTGGCCATAACCATGAATTCATTTAGTTTATCTTCAATAGAGGAGTCAATGTCTTCATCATATAAAGGATCATCATCATTGTTTACACAAAGAATTGTCTTCTTAAAATTATTCTCTTTGAAGAATTTTTTGTGTTTGTGCTTCTCCTCACCATCATATGTCTGATCCTTTCTTTTGTGAGGACATTTATTTCCAAAATGAACTATCTTACCACAATTGAAACATTTGAAAGGCATTTTACCTTTGTATTTTCCTGATCCCTTCTTCAGTCTTCTCACAAATTTTTCTTCAATTTCATCAGGCGCAAAATCCTCATTCTTGTATGCTTTAAATGATGCTTCTTTGGAGGTGGTTTTATCTTTAACTATTATCATTTCATATGCAGTCAATGTTCCTAGAAGTTTATCAAACGCCAAGGATTTTAGATCATTAATTTCTTCTATAGCAGAGACCTCCAGGTTGAACCTATCTGGTAGAGATATCAAAATTTTATGAACTAAAGAGGGTTCCTCAATTTTTTCACCAAGTGATTTCATTGCATTTACTAGTTCTTCAACTCTCAGAAAGTACTTTCCAACAATTTCATCCTCTTTCATCTTTAGTTGTTCAAACTGTACTCTGTAGGTTTGAAGCTTGGCGTCCTTTACCTTCTCATTACCTTCATAACTGCTAATAAGTTTATCCCACATTTCTTTGGCATTTTATAAGTGCATAACTTTTACAAATTTTGCTTCTACAAGCCCACTTAGGATAGCATTCGTAGCCTTAGCGTTGAAGCTAAATTCTACCTTGTCATCCTTATTAGCTAGTACAACTAGTTTTACATAACCAGTCTCTACCACATCCCAGACATCTGCACCTAAGGCCATTATGTAGGTTCTCATTCTAACTTTCCAGAAGGCAAAGTTTGTTCCATTGAACATAGGGGCCTTATTGGTTGAAGTTCCTTCATGGATTGAAATGTTTAAGCTCTAGGATCTACCCTTAGATAAAAGGGGCCCACTCTGATACCAATTGTTGGACAACTCAGAGGGGGGGTGAATCATTTGTCACTGTGCTTAAACAATTATATCCATTTTTAAACTCATTACAGAACTCTCAATGATGATCGCAATAAATAAGCAGTAGAGTATTCAACATCAATCACACACATATATAATACAGAGACATATATTCCTGAGGAAACCCATAAAGGGTGAAAACCTCTTCTTCTTTATATGATAATTATTTTATGTACATTATCATTCTTATGAGCACCAACTCATAATGGGGCTACCACCTCTATTTTGCAAGCTGCTACTTGTTGAGAGCACCAACTCTCTGGTTTCTCTAGCACCCACAAGAAGGAAGTACCAACTCCCTGAATGTTCCAGCACCAACTGGATGGAAGCACCAACTTCCAGTCATACAGGCACCGACCTGTATATCAGAGAACCAAGGTTCTCCCTTGCACAACCCTGCCACCCTGTTTTCTCTGGCTGCAACCTGATGGAAGCTATAACTCAATGCATTCAAGAAACTACTTGAAATTCTGAGGACAAAAATCCTCCCTAGCACCTCCCAACCACCTTGAAATATAAAACTTTGCTTTCTGTGAATTTATTACTGTGATTCAATAATTGTCATTGGCTTACCAGGATTATCACTATTATGCTATGCTGCTCTGCTCTGCCTGCATCAGTGTCTTCCTCCTTGCATCCTCTTCATCTTTTTGATCTTCTCCTCTGTCTCAGCATGTGCACCTTGACTTTCTCTTTTTCTCACAGATATGCATCTTTGTTCTTTTCTTCTTCTTTTCTTCAGCTTTTGCACATCATGCTTCTACACACATGCATCACTCACAACAGCAGCAACAAGATCTCATCTCTATTTTTCATTTTTATAGTCTCTGTGGACCTTGTGCATGCTGCTTGCGCTATCCCACTACATACACTTCACTGCGTTCATCATCACTGGCCCTTCTCCTGAGATCCTTTGGATTTGTTGACTGTACCAGTATTCGACCCACTTCCATCTGTCAGTCGACTCTATGATGACTCTACACTCCACTAGCAGTTGCCTCAAGACTCTTCATCTTCTCTGTCGATCACCTTGAAGACTCTTTGAATTCTCTGGCAAATGCAATCACTTCCTTCTGGCAGTTACTGAGAGAATATATGCGCGTTCATGCATTTCTTGCCTTTTTTCTTCCTGAGGAAAAATTTATAGTGGGCATTTATCCTTTCTGGCTAATCCCTTTCCTTTCACATGTGGCCTCAGGCGATAACCAAACACCTATTCAAAAAGTGTTTTGTGATCCGGGATATACAGCTGTGAGTTGCCTCACTCCACTCATGAAAACTCTGAAATGGAGCCTATCTTTGCTAGCTCCTTCCCCTAACTTCCGCTGATAGGACCGCTGGCTGTGACCACAGCCCCATTCGAAAGTGCATTTCGCAATTTCACACTTCGGGGATTCTCCTATGAGTCCCTTGACTCCTCCAACTCCTGGTACCTGAAATGGAGCCTAGCTATGCTAGCTCTGTCCACTCACGCAACCATCGACGGTGAAAACAACCTAATTCGAAAATGCATTTCGCAATTTCGTGTTTCATGGATCCTCCCGTGAATCTCCTTGACTCCTTCCTCTGGAATTCCCAATATCTGAAATGGAGCCTAGGATCTTGCACGCTCCTACCTTCACATGACCACTGGTGGTGACCATAGCCTAATTCGAAAATGCATTTCACAATTTCACGTTTTGTGGATTTTGTGATGAGTCGTCTCGACTCTCCATGTTGCGAACTTTGAAACGGAGCTTGGATGCACTAGCTCTACACTCCAACTCTCGACGATGTGACCACCAGATATGACCACTCGTTAATCATTTGAGCGCTTCACTCTCTGGATCAACAGTCCACAATCCGTGGTGATCATACGGCTATCCTTTGCCCCAGAACTTCATCTTTCGGGACTTTTGGGGAGTGTTGATGCTAAAACTCCCGAAACTAAACTCTCGGAGTGATGTCACTCGATGACGTGTCATGATCCAAGTAGTTGCCACATGTCACTTCTTGGATCGACGATCTATATTTCTCCTTGATCCAATGACTGAGATTATATCGTCGTTTCGCGAGTTCTAGAGGTTAGGGCACCTCCTTCCATTGACCTTTCAGTTAACGAAATGTTGATCTTTAGCCATGTGTCCTTCTTGGATCGACGGTCTAGATTTGTCCTCGATCCAACGAATGAGATTATATCGTCATTTTTCATTTCACGAGTTGGAAGGATAGAGCACCTCATGCATTTGACCTTTCAGTCAACGAAATTCCAATCGCTCGCCATGTGTCCTCTGGCTTCAACGGCCAGGATCATTTTGCGATCTCACATATCGCGAGTTCAAGGGGTTAGAGCACCTCCTTCCTTTGACTTTCCAGTCAGTGAAATGTTGATATGTGACCACGTGTCCTTGTCGAAGATGGACAGTCCTCCTGCTTTTGGGATTTTGTAAGCCCACTTGTCCTTGCACTTTAAAGAACGTGCAGGTTCTCCTAGATCCAACGACGGTCGGACCCCGTGCTCGGATCTAACGCCCGCGATCTTTCCTCCATATGTGCACTTCTCTTGTCTGGACTTACAATGTCTTATGAGCCTGTTTTCCATCGTTGTTCTTTCCATCAATGACAAGATCACTCCCAACTATAAACCTGCCAACAAGCAGAGATTAAAGAAATAACAGTAGGTTGCGCTACCTTGGGGATCCTATACAATTGTCTACCCAAAGTAATAATAACATTGCGGGGTCTAGATTCATACACAGCATGACACAGCTTCCAAAAATATCGTTGTCCTAAAATAACATCACAAACTTCAAGGGGAGAAATATTAAACAGTACCTCATCTTTGAAAGGCTTGATGTCGTAGGGAAAACAACATTGTTGGTTGACACTGACAATTCTTTCTTGGCGAAGCCAGCTGATTATGTAGGGATGCAGGTGTGGTGTCATTGGCAGGTCCAGCTACTTGATGACCTATGTTGAAATCAAGTTCTTTTGAGTACCACTACCGACAATGAAATGAAGTGGAGCCCCCTTGACCCACATCTGCGAGTGAAAGAGGTGTTCCCCTTCCTCTATTTTTTATGGCTCGCTTGGTCGGAATTTGGTGGTAGTGACTGTGGCACTGGGTTCCAAATCGATAATCCACTTCACTCCTTCAGGATTTGACTCGGAATTAGAATCGACCTCTGACTCGGAAGCCTTCAAATCAACCACGAGGGACTAATTGGAGTGGCATTCTTCGGTGTTGTGCCAAGGACTTTTATGGTACTCACACCATTTTCTTGTGTCCTTCTTCATCTTCTCATTGCCCTTATTTTGTTGCAGCTTGGACTGGTTGTCCTGAGGGTAGCCATATTGACTTGGTCCCTTGTTGTGTGTTTTGTGACTGCCTTTTCCCTACTTCGGTTGTGAGGGGTTTACAGATCCAAACTCTCACCTTTTCTGCTTAATTTTTCGCTCGATCTTGACAACGTATCTATAAGTCATGCCCAATGAGACGATGTCTAGGAACTCCATTTATTTTTGAATGTATTTATGAAAAAAAACACAGTATTTGAGCACCAGATGATGCTCAGAGTCTTTGATACCCAATTTAGTGCGTAGGGTATGGAAAATATTGGTGAAATCTGGTACTGTTTGGTCCCTTTCTTGATGTAGGGTGGTCCATCTGGTGTACTGGTCCTCGTAGCTTCCAACAAGGTAGTATTGTTCTTTGATGGCATCCCGGAAGGAATCCCATGTAGGGGACACCAAAAACATTGTAGATTCATCCACGACCCTTTTCTCAGAGTAAGTATCCCACCAGTATTTAACATGGGGAACGACCTTGAGGAGTGAAAAAGTGATATTTTCCCTATCAGAAAAATTGTGGACCGAAAAATATCCTTCGAGCAGATTCAACCATTTATCTACAACATCTGCATCTATCAGTCCTTCAAATAATGGAATATAAAAATTTACATGTACCTCGAAGGGGGTTGCATGGCCTCTTGATGAAGATGCTTCTCCTATGGGCAGTTGTCGAAGGATCTGCGTCAAGTTGTCCATCATTTCGTTCCTTTGTCATGCGAGGGACTCCTCGAGCAACATTTTAATAAGATCTCCTACTCCATAATATTTCTTTTCGTCCCCCGTGGATTGTTTTCGGGCTCGGCATGACCTATCTTATAATGGCTCGATTGGTACGAGTCCCAACTTCTTCTACCCAAATCTTGTCAGGGACATGCACGAAGAAAAATAAATGAAGAGCAAACCGCTCTGATACCATTGATCCGGATTTAGGAATGGAACGAACTGATTAACAGAATGAATACAATAAACTCATAGATATGAAGAATAACACAAATATCCAGTGAACAATATCTTCTATTAAATAATGAAATAGGTTGAAACACTTGCTCGAATGGTGGTAACTATCTCTAAGAAGAGATGTGGCAGCTACGTGCATCTGCCTGAGCAGAATGGATTAAAAAGAGGCTCCAAAGGCCTTTTTGATATTACTCATGAATGCCAAAACCCTAGACATCCAAAAACCTAACCCTAGAAGGTGAAACGCCAAAAGTCATGTGGGCCCTATGGGTAAGTTGGTGTAATTTGGTACATCAACTTCCAAGGGTCGTAACTTTTGCATACGACCTTCGTTTTAGGTGCGTGATAGCTCATTGGAAAGGTCTTTCAGAGAACTACACATTTCTCCATCAAAATCTCACTACATATATAGTTTGACTGTGGCGATCCAAAAAAACAATGTTTAGGGCCCCAAAATGGCCCTGGAAGTACAACAAGACGTGTTGACATGAAAACATACAAAATAAGCTAGTTGGCTTAGGCGAGAGGCCACTCGTATCCACCTGGAGGATGTGTGGGGCTTCATACAACCCCATAAGTGTAGAACCTGTTAACTCCCAAAATGAAACCGTCCTTTTGGTTGAATTTTGTAGTGGATAGCATGGATATCGGTAGTGTTCTCAAGTTATTTTTGAGTTTTTATAGCTGAAAATTTTAGGTTTTGGTTTGTCTTAAGGAAATAATTTGACCCATAAAGTCTTCTTTCCAAAATTTTCATTTTTTACTTTCCTCAGCTAACATATGTCCAAAAATTGATTGTGCGTTGTTGAAAGTGTCGACTTTCAGCAGCTAAGGAGCTCTTTTCATTTAGTTGATGAGTTGTTGAAAGTGGTAAAGTTCAAAAGGTCCGACAATCAAGTTCGCGGGTGGCGCGCTGTGGAAAGTACATGCTTTCCACATCTATGAAGCGATTTTTTATAATGTGGCGCGTTGTTGAAAGTGCATACTTTCCGCGGCTAAGGAGTGTTTTTTATAAAGTGATGCGTTGTTGAAAGTGCATACTTTTCGCAGCTAACAGGGGTTTTCCAAGGGGTTGTGCGCTGGTGAAAGTGGCAAGCGAACAGTTGACAGAGGCGCTTTCCACGGGCCGTTGTTGAAGAAGAGCGGGAATCATGTGCGTGATATCCACGACTGAAAGTAATGATGATATGATCATCCCACGTCAGGCAAATCCAAGGCATGCGCTGATAAGAGTGGGAAATGATACAAACTCAATTATGCATGTCAGGATATGACTGTAATTCGAATCTGACCCAGAACTCACGCTCAATGCTCATGACATCCAGGATGGCAAGTTTGTGTTTGGTGATGCAGGTACAGAGGAGGTACCGCCGGCCTGACACCATCAAATCAAACAGTGCTTTCATATCACAAATCGTTTCCGGAATGCTGTGGAAGTTTTCATTTGTTTCAAAATAGAGCCGAAGCCCGAACTGCTTTCAATAGCGCAGAACCTCAGCTCGACTAGGCAGTTACAGGGGTTACAATTGTCAAGTTTTTCGAGCTACAGAATGGTGAGAAAACGCAGTGGCGCTCTACTCAAGAGAGAGTTGGATAACTTGTCCTTTCTACAATCACATCCCAAAGTCCAGAAGTATTTTTCGAATGCAGGGTGTATGGAATTCGTCGAAAAGTTGCAAGTTGGGTGCCACCAGGCTACAGCAGAAGCCTTTGCTAAGACTTTCAATGGCAATAAAGCTCGCATCGGGCCCATGGAAATCAAAGTGGATGAGGTTGTCATCGTCGCAGCTACAGGTTTGCCAAGAACTGGTCAGAGCTGGTTTAAAACCACTGCTCCCAAAAATTTGGATTTCAGAGTTTATTTGAAAGTGGGGTACAGGCACAAAGCATGGAAAAAAGGTATGCTTGTTTCATATCTAGATGAAGAATGGCAATAATTGTTCAAGGGTATCCAATTGTACATTACCTCAGAGGGAAGATATGATAAACTGATGATGTACCACTTTAAACTACTGGATCACTTCGCAGGCAAGACCCCTATTAATTTGCCTTATTTCTTATATCAAAGTCTGACTAAGGTATGAAAGAGAATTAGAGCTCAACCCTTGAGTGTGAAAACTACTCTGTGTCACCTCGGCCTCATAAAATTGATTATCCTAGAGGAATTGAAACAATAGGGGAGGAGCTGGGAGCACTTTCTGTTTTGGGAAGGTTTTGAAATCCAGAATCAGATTGCAAATGAACAGGTGAAGGGTTCAATGAAACAATCATCTCCTCAAAGCAGCTCAAGAAAAATAAGGGCCTTACCAGGACCTTCAGAGGACATAATATCTGGAATGAAGCCTCACAGGTTGAAGAGAAAGTTGAACTTTGAGAAGACCACAGAGCAAACTACACAGCAGAATACAGGACATCCTACAGAGCAGAGTACAGGGAAGAATATACTTAACTTGCCCTATTCAGATTCAGAATCTGAGCAGCAAGACCAATGCCCTGTCATCAAGAGTTCTGAGAAGTCAACTGAGTGTGCACAGAACTATGAAACTTCCAATCAGACAGAACAGGGAGAATCATCAAAAAACTCCAAATCAGAGAAGTCTCAGAAGATCAAGCATCTCAAGGAGGTAATTGCCCAGCAAGAGGTCTTGGAGCGGGTGATTAAAGAAAGGTATAAGAAGTTATCTGATAACTTCACCAAGACCAATGTTGTGTTTGAAAGATTGGCTAAGGAAAGTGTCAAAGAGAAGAAAAGGAAGAAAAAAATCACTAAAGACTACAACAGCTTGTGGTGGCTTGCCAAACGCCTCAAAAGGCAGATCAGGAGGTTGAAACAAAAATTGAGGCAAAAATCTCATCCAGACCTGAAGGTTCTTGCTCAAGTCGTCGTCAATATGCAAGGTGAGAAATCGGATACCCACTGATTTTGGTTTGAAATAAAATTTCGGAGGTGAAAACTCTTTTTGTGCGTAATCGAGACTTTCAACAGTGCAAGGCTATTATTTTATTACCTGTTAGTTGTGGAAAGTGACAGCTTTCAACAGCTAACCCGTGAAGAAATTAAACGGTTGCGTTGTTGAAAGCTAGGAAAGTAATTTTTTAAGCCGAAGACACAACAGTTCATTCCAAACAGGTTCTGAAGGGATTCCAGTGTATCAGTGGACTATTAGATCGTATGCAAGAAGTTCAACATCAGGGATTCGAGAGATTTTTTGGTTACACATGCAAAACCATTTCCTAAAAAATCGACATGAACGTTGGGAAATCCAACAGTCAA
>JASDQU010032753.1:7645-18637 GCA_032191745.1 Picea mariana | reverse complement strand
GGGGTTGGCTTTGGAAGAACCAAAAGAATATGCCTCCTTGCTTCCTAATTCACTAGAGGTTCATTCTCCTGAAGGAGAAGTCAATAACGATGTATCCTCTGAGATTGGGAGTTCTACTCCATTGATTGAATCGTCACTCCCTGTAAATTTGTTATTGGATGTTTTACAAGACCCAATTTTTCTCTGAATAAACTCTTCAGGAGACGTTGTTGTTGAAGACTCTACTAGAATACCTTCTGTACCTTTTCTAGATTCTGGTGTGGATGATCCACCATTTCACAGTGAATCATTTATAACTCCAGTTCATAATTCTAGAATTTTTAATCCTAGTCCAGTCCCCATTTGTTCTCTTTGGAGGACTTCCTTGGGACACGATATTTTTGATAAACTAGGAATAAGTCCAAACCAACCTACGTCATCACATACACTTGTTACTTATACTTCTTATACAGTACCTTTAGATCATTTTACTGGAACAACAAGTAATGTTGTTACGGTTTCAGACCTGTTGTTGATTGGTACTCATACAATCCTTCCTCTCCAACTCACTAGCTCTACCACAGTCCCACAAGTTACACATGTTTCTGCCGGAAGTACAGTAGAAAATCAAGCTCCTATTGGAATGCCGCTTCCGCTTAGATTAAATCCATCACTTCCACCTGGGTATAACACTCTTAATATTTATATTGCTAATCCTTCCCAAGGTCCATCCGGACGACCTAATATTTTTTTTCCACCTGGGGATAACACTGCTAGTGGTTTTTTTCGCACACCTACGCAGGTTCTATCCAAAGGGCCTAGCATTCCTCCACCACCTAGTGGATCTAATCTTCCTGGACCAAGTATCTCTAATTAGCTTGGAGGCACAATTCATTCTATTACTTTTGGTTTTCAACTTCCTGTTGGAAGTCAACCTCAAGTTGGGGAGCAACCCCAAGTTGGGGGTCATAACCCAGTTTACGGGCAATATACACCTGGATTACAAACCCAACCTTACAATTTTCCTTTTCAAGGAAATCAACAGCCGCATGGGGGGGAAAATCCTCAATTAAATTATTTTATACCCTCTAATCCTGGGAAACCTTATTCAAACTCTATAAATCCTACTTGGGGTCAAGCTTTTCAATCTAATGCTCCTTTCCAAGGTGGCATACCAAATCAACAAACAAATGTTGGCTACTTGACTCAAAACCCTCCACAACTGAATTTGACAGGACCCTCTAACTACTTACAAATTGTTTATGGTCCTACTTGTATACCTATGGGATTGCCTCCTCAAAATTACCAATTTCCTCAAGTAAACAGACAATTGTCGTTTCTAGCTACTTTGGATTTACCGGATTTATCTAGGATTTTGAATGATCCCATCTTGAATTCGCCTTATTGGCCAGTTATACATGCCAAATTACCATCAGATATTCCTAATTTTGACGGTCGATCGGTAGAAGATCCAAACAATCATGTCATGACATTTCATCTTTGGTGTTCATCCAACTCCTTGATGGATGACTCCATTCGATTACGTCTTTTCCAACACACTCTTATGGGTTCGGCTGCCAAATGCTACATCAAATTGCCAAGAGGATTCTTCAATTATTTCAACACCTTATCCATGGCTTTCTTGACACATTACCAATTACCGATACAATATGAGATAGAAACCAAAAATTTAAGTTCATTTAAATAGTCCTCTTCTACTCAGATCTCATATCATATTCGCGAGTGGAGGAGGAGACGACAATTCATCAAAGTTCCCCTTCCTAATCAATTATTGGCTAAGTGGTTTACCAAATCACTCATCAGTCCTATAGCCCATGATGTTTCCATGGGAGGTGTCATCACTGAAGAACAGGTGATTATTTGTTCTTAATACTTGGATCTCGTTTATTCTCAAATGGGCAATTTATATGACTTGAACCCCGATGCTCTTTGACCGTCTACAAATCCAACCCCAATGCCTCCAGTAGCTTCACATGTTGTTGATGGTATTATTGGCACCTTTCATAATGAGACTTAGTCCAAACAAGCCAATCATCCCAATCCCAAATCTACTACTGATAATGTACAAAATGCTACTCCTCCTATTCCCCCTCCCAGAAAAACCTCTAAGGTCAATATGGTCCAGTCTACGCCGATCGGTAAATCTCAAAATAAAAAGAAAGGGAAGGGTAAGAATAAAGAGGATAAAACTAATAATCAACAACCAGATAAACCCAAGACTCAACCTGTTGATGACAAAGAAAAGATAAAACCTTGTTATCCTTGCCTTATCTATGGTGAGGAACATTATACGAAAGATTGTCCTAGACGTGCAGAAGTTACTAAGTTCTTGCAAGGAACCAGGACTCCTCCTACACCTGTCATTTTTTCACAACCTTTTCCTTCTCAATTGCAGGCCCAATTGGTTATTCATGACCAACCCTCTCCCTCTAGCACATCTTATGTACTTATGTGTACCAATGACTCGAAGAAAAACAAAGTTGCAGTCGCTACTCGAACCAAAGATTATTCTCCTTGTAAAGAGAAATTTGATGATCCACCTCCTCTGTTGGCTCAACCTCCTCCATTGGTTTCATCTCCCAATGGTCCTCTTCATCTCGAAAGACCTAGTCTATATACAGTTATTTGTTTGCCTCCTAAGGGATTTTTTCGTAAGTCGTCATTTAACCCACATTCATGTGTCTCTCAAAACTATAGTATTGTAGAAGATCTTTCACATGCACCTTCTGCGATGTTGGCTCTTGAATTCCTTCACTACTCAAAGGAAGGCATTGTTAAATGCTATTGGTGGAATAGATCCTACAGATACAAATTTGATAATTTTTTACTTGGAAGATCACGTTCCAAGACTCCCTCATCAATTAGCTTTTCAAATACAAGTAATTGTGGAAAATAAGAATATTTGTCGAACAGTTGTTGATGAAGGAGCTTAGACTTGCGTCATGTCTATCACTTGTTGGAAATCCATGTGCTCTCATGCCCTTACCGAGTTACACAACACGTTAAAATATTTTAATGGTATAGGGTTTAAACCATGTGGTGTTCTTCCTACGTCATCTATTGCGTTAGAATTGAAAGTGGTTACCGTTGAGGTTGAGGTATTTTATGCACCTCTCGATTACAACCTTTTACTTGGACGTAGTTGGATCGATGATATGTACGCAATTGTTTCTACTCTTTTCCGTGTGATATGTTTCCCTCACCAAAGTAAATTTGTTACGGTAGATCAGGTCACCTTTTTTAGTTCTGATTCGCGCACTATTAACGTTCCATTCATAGCCAAAACACCTCCTGGTTATGAGAATGTCGGTGTGTGTCTTTTAAAGGATTCATCGTTAATGGGTACTTTCCCCATTCCACCGCCCGATGTTCCTCCTCCTTTTGTCACTTCTATTAACATGATTTCAACCAGTGTTGGTGAAACCCCTAAGTCTTATGACCCTTGAATACTACCTAGCTTGGATAAATGTCTTCATTATGGCAACCAAATGCCTTTAAGTTTGGTGGAATTGGCCTATCAAGCTATTCAATCGACATCTCCTTCTCCTCATTCTCTCTTTGATACATCTCCAGATCCATTTCAGACAATATTTCCAACTGATGAAACGATCATGGCAATTATGTCTATGGAAGACACACCATGGGATGATGGACATCATTGTTCTATTCTCTTCCTCAAACCTGAGACTATCGAGAATTATCAATAGATTTCAAATATGTCTACAGTTATGATTATTCCCCCAGTTTCTAAACCAACACATGATGTTTTGTACGAAGGGAACTTGGGAAATATTTCACCCACTATCCCTCTAGATATTTCAATTAAGCCTAGAATTGTGGAAAATGTTCATATAGGTGCCTCATGTTCTCCTGATGAGATCCAAACTTACAAATCCCTTTTCCAATAATTTTGTGACATTTTTGCATGGAGTTACGAAGAAATGCTTGGAATTGATCCAGATATTGTTGTACATGAAATCAATACATACCCTGATGCTAAACCCATTCGACAACGACTTCGCTCAGTTCATCCATGAAAAGATGTTGCGATCAACCTCGAAGTTGAAAAACTTCTTAAAGCTGGTTTTGTCTACCCTGTAGAGTTGACTGATTGGGTGTCAAATCTTGTTCTGGTTACGAAGAAACAAGGAACGATACGTGTTTGTGTTAATTATAGGGATATTAACAAGGCTTGACTTAAAGATAATTATCCAACCCCTTTTGTCGACCAAAATCATTGACGATTGTGCCAAGAGTGAAATCTTCTCTCTGATGGATGGGTTCTCCAGCTATAGTCAAATCAATATTTTAGTCACGGATCAACATAAGACCGCTTTTATTTTCCCTTGGGGTACCTTCACATGCCGTAAACTCCCTTTCAGTCTCAAGAATGTTGGTGTGACTTTTCAATGTGTTATGTCTTATTCCTTTCATGATATCAATCATATTGTACAAACTTACCTAGATGATTTACTGGCGCATTCCATGCATCTTCGATATCACTTGGCACATTTAAGAGCCACTTTCCTCCGCTGTCGATATTACTGCATACGATTGAATCCACATAAATTCATTTTCTGTGTAGAGTCTGGACAAATTCTCGGCTTCGTTATTTCTACACATGGGATCAGGGTGGATCCTTTGAAGGCTGAAGCTATTATCAATTTTCCTCATCCTTCTACCTTATGCCAACTCCAAAGTTTGCAAGGGAAGGTAAAATTTTTACGGCGATTCATTCCCAATAATTTTGAACTAATGAAAGGTTTCACTCAACCTCTTAAAAAGGGTCATGATTTTGTATGGGACGACACTGCCAACAAAGCCTTTGAAGATTTGAAACTTGCATTAACCTGCACACCACTCTTATTTCCCCCCGATTATAGTCGATATTATTTCTTATACTTGGTTTCTTCGGATTATAACATAGCCATGGTTCTAGTCCAAGAGGATGATTCGCACGATGAACATGATATTTACTATTTAAGTCGGAGTCTTACGACCACCAAAATCAAATATATGCATGTGGAGATATTGGACTTGGTGGTTGTTCAAGTTGTTCAATGTTTTCGTCACTATATATTATTGCGCAAAACCACAATTATTTCTAATTGTAACCCTATGCAACGTATCCTTACACGACAATTGTTGGCGGGAAAATACTCCAAATGGATAGTGATTCTCCAGGAGTTTGATTTGGAATTTGAGCGAGCCAAGTCAAAGAAATATTTGGTCTTTGTTGAGTTGATATGTGACCTCCCCTCCGCTTAGACAGAAATTGTGGCAGAACATTATTTTCCTGATGAGTCTCTCTTTCTGATCAGTTCAGACAATATTTGGTATGGAGACATTATCATTTATCTCCAAACCCAAACTTTGCAGCCTGATATTTCTCATGTAGATCGTCGTCGTATTAGGTATCAAGCCCATCAATATATTATCCTTGGAGATACCCTTTACCATCATGGTATTTATTTTGTATCTCAACGATGTCTAACCTATGACGAAGCTAAGAAATGTTTAAATGACTATCATTCTGGAGCATGTGGCATTCATATGTCTAGGTATTCCACTTCCCAAAAGTTCTTATGAGTTGGTTACTTCTGGTCTTCGTTGTTTAAGGATTGCATTATTGCAGTTCAAAAATTCCACGCTTATCAAATGTATAACAATAAGATTTGATCACATCCTACTCCTCTTTATCTTGTAGTTTATGTTGGTTCATTCTCTAAATGGGGCATTGACTTCATGACATGTAACCCTCACTTGGTTGGGGAGAATGGATACATCATTGTAGCTATGGATTATTTCACTAAATGGGTTGAGGCGATGACTACATTTGATAACACCGGGAAAACTATAGCATTGTTCATATTCAATCATATTGTCACTAGGTATGGTGTCCCTCAATCCATCGTCACCGACCATGGCAGCCATTTTCACAATTTTATGATTTCTGAGCTTACCGATAAGTTGGGTTTATAGCATGAAAACTCAACCCCTTATTATCCACAAGCCAATGGCCAAGTTGAAGCAATCAACAAAGTTTTAACCATTATCCTTCGACGGATGGTAGGGATTCACAAGTCAAGCTGTCACACAATGCTTTTTTCAGCATTATGGGCCTATCAGACGTCCATTAAATCTACTACAAGGTTCACTCCTTTCTAGTTAGTGTATGGTATCGAAGCCATTTTGTCGATTGAATTTGAAATCGCATCTCTGAAACTAGTTTTTGAACCTCTCCCCAACACTACAGCTGAAGAAGAATGTCTCTTGTATTTAATGCATTTAGATGAGACTCGTCGTGATGCTACATTAGTAATAGAAACCCAGAATAAACGCATCAAAGCTCAATACAATAGGCATGTTAAATCTTGTGTTTTTTCTGAGGGTGATTTGGTTCTTTTATATGACCAAGATCGTGATCTGTTGTGGGCAGGTAAATTCGAGCCCATGTGGTGTGGCCCTTCCATCGTTAAATGAGTGTTGGAGAAAGGGGCTTATGAGCTAGTTGATTACGATGGAATTCCTTTGGGTGAACCCAGAAATGGGCTTTACCTAAAGAAGTAATATGATTAAATTTTTTTCGCATGAATGCTTTGTATTTTAGTGTATCATACTCTAGTGTGTTTTTTGTTGTTTCTTGTTCTGCCTTCAAGCTGCTTACCTTGACTTGTGCTTGGTTTTCATATGTCGGCATTCTCGCTACCCTATATCGGCTTTGTTGATGGTGCTAGTTGCAGTACTCAAAATCTATCATTTGTTGCATGGGAAATCTATGCACCTACAGATGAGTTGATCAGTCTACATGGTATTTTCCTTGGTCGTGCAACTAATAATATTGCAGAATACAGTGCATTTATTGAGTTATTAACTAACTTCATTTCGTTTGGTATCTGTCATCTAATTATACGTCTTGATTCTGAACTCATGATGTTGCAATTAAGTAATGTCTATTCCATCCGGAGTCCTACACTATTATGGGTATACTTGAGAATTCGCCTCTTGGAAAGAAATTTTGATTACATTGAATATCAATACATTCCTAGCTATCTAAACACATTAACAAATGCATTAGCTAATTATGTTTTAGATATACATTTGCGCCATTTATAAACCCAAACACACATGTAAAGACAAGTAAGTCGTAGAAGTTTTGTATTGTAATGTCAAAAGTTACAAAAAGTGTGTGTCTAGAGACCAAAATGTTGAAGCACATGGATTCATATACATATGAATCATGGATGATTCTCATGATAACAAACCACTTCTCGTGCTACACGATGGAGCAATAGACCAATGGATGTTGAAACACCAACCATATGGCGTTGGTAGCATCGAGGTAACTCATCCATGTTGATATTGAGGATATCCATAGTCAACCCCTCGAGGTTGTGTTTGATCTCCTTGAGATCTTCAGATTCTACCCCTCGAACTACCACTACACCTATCTCTCCATGTCTCTGGATAGGAGATGATCCTGGAGGCCTGAAGGGTGCCACATCTGCATAATTGAGATCTCTTGATTAGTCTCAGATACATAACATAAAAAAATTCATAATTAAAATACCAAAAACAACATATAATGAAAAAATCTTTTTTACCTATCTCTCCCCACTGTGAACCCTTGGGTAGTTCCAAGTCGAGATCACCACGAAAATTCATCATGATAGATGCATAATCCTCAATCATGACAAGCTTATCTCTCAGCCACTGGAAGAAGACAAGACCATATGTAATGGTTGGCACACCACCATGGCGGGCCATAAAGTATACCCATCTCTTCATCTGAGGATCCTGTGGAGCGGGTACACCCCAATCCACATATTGTAGGCACAAAACTGTGACCCTCTCTAGGAAGAAGGATACCAAAATCAATCCATACTCGAATTGTTTCAATTGACTGGTCCTACACTTTTTTAATTGTTTTTTCATATTTTTTAGGAGGCCTTCGCACCAGTTGAAGACTCGAGGCTCCATGCACTCGATAACATACTGGAAATAGATCTGAAAATACATATGTGGAGAAACACTCCCTACCACATGAGTGATAGTATAGAGAATGGTCCTCAATGATAAATCCTCAACATCTTTTATGGAAACCTTGCCACTATGTTTCTTTGTACCAGTTGCACAGTGATGTGCTACATAATAATCCATAGGTTCACCTCCCCCTCTGCTTCCTGATAGTGACACCTGGGACCCACGACGAGATAAACCAGTCAGAAAATAGATTTCATCAATGTCTAGAGTGACTGTATGAACCCCAACATGAAAATCTTGTTTGTTTGCGTCCCACATATGGAATACGTTCTCCAATAAGACCAATTGGGATCTCATGCCCTGAACTTTGAAAAAATTTAGCAAGATGCACTTCCGGAGTTCCATGATGGTGGTGGGATTATTCTTGGAAATGTAATCTTCCTCTTCATTCTCTCTTTCCCTCCAATCGAGCATGATTACTGATGGAAAACCTGCCAAACAATAATGAAAGATGAATTAGTTCATCAAAAATCCAAATTTGGGAGTTATCTTAGCTCTCTCTCTTCTTTTAATTTTTGAGTTATGGTCGTCGCAGGGGAAAAATTTACCAAAGTGATGCCTCGTCTCACCCCAGCAGTTAACCCCCTGTGACAATCATAGATCGTCACAGTTCTCGATATGGGCAGCCTGCGACGATTTGGAGGTGCAATCTCCCTTGAAAATTTGCCCATGAACTCAAAATTTAACCATTTAAACTAAAAAAATTTACCATAAAAAGAGAGAGGGGAGGAAGAGAACCTACCTCACGGAAATGGCTCGAGAAATCATCCATGGAGTGCTCCAAAATCATCACTTGAAAATTGAAGGAAAAAGAGGGTTTTTGGCACTAGTTTGGTGAAAATACAAATGAAATGGTAAAATGAACTAGTGTTGACCTATTTTAACTTATTTTTACCATTTTAATTTAAAATTAAATTATTTTTTAAATATTTTCAACTATGTCACAAACCTAATGAACTTTTCAAAGTGTCAATATTGCAATTTAGAGATCTGACGACCAGAATTTTGATATGGATCACTCATTTTTGTTTGTTTTTGTGTGTTTTTATGTATATATACTTTTAGGGTTTTTCAAGAAAAATTTTGAGCATGGTCTTTATTCTTCCTCACGCTCGTAAATCTATGAGAGTGTAATCAAGTAAACTTTTATCTCTTTTTCGGACTCGTAATGGAACTACAAAAAATGAACCCCCCTTATAGTCTCCTTTAAGCTCTTTTCAAACTCCCTAAACATGAAAATATAGTCGAGCAACCTTATTCTTTTCACGCTTGTAAAAGTATTTGAAGAAAATGTTTGATGAGCGGTAGATTATCTCTTTTTCGGTATTGTCAAACTAATTTACGAAAAATCACATTTTGGAGTTTTCTTTAAGTGTTGTTCAAACTCTCTAAACATGAAAAATGCCTAATTTTTTTTTCTTTGGACTCGTAAAACAAGCATCGAAAGGCCCATATGGGACCGAACCACTCCCTCCTAGGGTTCATTAAAAATAGTTCGAGGGACTCATCCGAAGGATGAGGTTACATTACAAGCATATGTTATCCTCCTCAAGTTTGAGTGAAAATAAAGAGGTACTCGCTAGAAATGGTGGGGGGGAATCGGGAAACAAATGTATATATGTATCTGTGTTAGTGGTAGTAAGTCTCTCTAATGTGTTAGTGGTAGTATGTATCCCTAATTTGTCTCTCGTTTGATCATCCACAAGTCTGTATGTTGGGTCCTCCTTGATTTAATGATGCCAAGACAATTGTTGTGTCATTCATATGTTCAAGAGAATTTCAACCTAAACAAGCCTTGTATCGAGTTGGCCATCTACAGTACTCAAATTCTTACCATGTCGGCCTTCCCCGAGTCAGTTCTGAATCACTTTATACTCGTATCCACTTCAAATCTGTTACATATCTTGTGTCATTGATGGGGGATACATTAAGGCCCTCCTATGATGAGTATTTTTCTATCGACTTTAACTCATTATCCAGAAATTAGACTTAGAAATCATTCAATACCCTGGAAACTACATGTCTCAATGGCAGGTTTCCTCGTTTTCAATAGTGGGTTCACATCATAGGCCTCTGATTGGAATATTCCATCGAGTTTTCAACTTCAACTCATTAATTCATGTTCATTATATTGTACTAGAGTACCTTGGGGGTCATTGACATCAATGGTGATTTCCCTTGCACTTGTTAACGGTATCCATTAATTACCGGTAATCAAGTGGTTTCTACCATGTTCGACTTCGACACCTGTAATCACATGGATAGATTCATACTTTGGGGATGATGGAAATGAATACCCTGGATATCTCCATATCAGTCCAGGTTGCAATGGAGTATTCATAAGTCTGTACTAACACATAGATCCACCATGTATTTCTCGTGGCTATGTCCGAATTTGAGTCGTTATAGCATAGATCCATAGTGTATTTCTCATGGCTATGTTGAATCATGATGACATGGATCCACAATGTATGTTTGGTGGACATGAATCACTTGACACTTATGATTAGAGTCACTTGTAGTCTGAGTATGGGAATAACTACCTCAGTAAATGGTATATTATTATACAGATGCTTGATTGTTTGTAGGTTCCTGACCGATGTGCTCCTTGTTCTTGACACGCACATTCTACAAAGTATTCCAGCTGTCACATGTTCCAACTTCATACTTTGGGGAGAATTCTATTACACATTATTTTGGTCACCCCTGTGATCAACTGACAATATGTGTATGGCTTACTCCTTTGTTCCTTGAAGCTACTGAAGAAATAAGAATTTATCCCTGAGAAATAGAATCATCTCTCCTTTATTAAAAACCCTATCAAAGAATATCATCGCACCTTGCCAAATTATAATGGTGTAACGATCCCTGATCATCGCATACTGCATCATAGTGGACTGCAGTGTCGTCGCAAGTTGCTTGTGTTTAAGCTGTGACGATGCTCAAGCA
>JASDQU010032752.1:7635-22024 GCA_032191745.1 Picea mariana | reverse complement strand
CCCCCGCGTGGAAGAGTGTACATACTTTTGGGGTGTAAATACTTCATGGGGTATAAACATGGCTGAAAGTAAAAGACCTCTAAATCAGGAAGATAATCAGGCTCCACAACCAACAAAAACATCTACTTGCATGAGTTTACGCCTTTTTTTGGCCTGTAGATTAAGGAGGAAAAAGGTACACTTTGAGAGATTTGTCTCGTCGGGAGAGTTATCTTAAGTAGATTTTATACTTTTTCATGCTAAGGAGACTAAATCTAGAAAAAGGCGGCGAGTCCATAGTTAAGCTCTTTTCAAACTTCCTAAAATTGGAAATAATGCTGAGTGATCTTGTCTATGTCACACTCGTTAAAATGGTTTTGAATAGACATATTTTTGGTGCTAGTTTACCCCTTTTAGAACCAATTAGACTATCTTCGAAAAAGGTAACCCAACGGAGTCTTCTTTTATGCTTTTTCAAACTCTCTAAAAATGAAAAACCACCGATCTTACCTTCTCTTGGATCACTAAAATTACATTGAAGGGGGTTTTTATTGTGTCTTATTAATCACATTTGCATCTCTACGTTTTTGGCCTAATGTCGGATCCATGTTTCTCTCAATTGAACCTTTGAATCATGCCTTATACACAAGCCTTGTAGCACTCTGGCTCTGCGTCTTGACACCTTGACCCATGGAGGAATTTTCCTAAGTGTCCTTTCCCGCACATGTCTCTTTGCTCTGATCATTAGTTTGTTCCTCACGCTTGGAACTAGTATGATTGTGACACTCATTCCTCCTTTGTAACGTAGCATTCTTTTATTATTTTTCAAGCTCTTCAAAAATATTGAAAAAGACAAAAAAATCAAATATACCCCAAAAAGAGAACGCGAAATATATTTTCTTTTTACAGAAGAACAATGAGTTGCCCTTGGAAAAAGAACATCCTTATGTTTTCTCATCAAGCTTTGGGATCTAATATGACCTTAGGAATCTTTTCTCGCTACATAGAGTTTTGTCCTCCTCTGTTTGGTTATTCTTCCAAACACATGGAGAGTTTGCATTGACTTCTGCATCATAGAATTATGTCAATGTCATGTTGCCTAAGTATGATCATCTGTCGTGCTATTTTCCAAGGGAAGTTTTACCCAGCCTAAGTCATCCTTTCTGCAGTTTGTCTCTTGCCCTCATACCTGGCCATCCCGAAAGTCCAATCAAATCCTTGTTCAAAATCAATGAAGTTCTCTTCCTGATCACCGAGATCCTCTTGTATATTCCCAACAATCTGTTGAAGACCTCTGGGTAGTGAAGTCGTACACTCACATTACACTCCTACCTAAGTTTTAAAGATCTTGAATTTGTTTCTCGAGCTCTGAAGGCCTCATCTCCAACCATCAAGATGGATACTATACATGTATATCTTTGATTTTGAGATGTAGATCCATTGTGTATTTCTCACAGATACACTTTATATAGTTATATGACATGTATCTACAGTGTATTTGATTGGCATCCATGATCTATTTCATCCCGAGCATGGGTATGCCCACCTCAGAGAGACAATTGTTATTTTTGCAGATGGCACCTCCTGAACTCTGGTCCCGTGCTCACTCACTTCATACGTTGGTGATGATTTGTAGTGTATTTCGGACATCATATGCTCTTTTGGCCTCACACATTAGGGGGCATATGTTATAACCCTAAATTGCTCCATACATGCATACCTGGCATCAGGCCCTCTTACTTGCTATTTTTTCCAAGCCATCACTAAGTTGCTCTTCTTAAAGACACTATTTTTGAAGATGTATACACCCTGGACCATTACTTCCCATTTATGTATGCTATATGAACCACTATAGCCCACGTATGTATGCTAGTTGCACCACTACAACCCGCGTATACTCGCAAAATTTGCAAGGAATTCATTGAGATTATGGGCTATTGGGTAGTTTTCCAACTATCCCACCACCTATATCCCGTCACCCAACCGAATAACCATCATTTTGTCATATAAAAGGAGGTGTTGGGGTCTCATTCCAAAGCTAAGAATAAGAACAGTGAAACTCTATATGTTTCACATCCCCTCCTCGCCCCAAGAATTTGCATCCACCTTGTGAGATTTGCGTCATAATTTCCCATTTTTCCCTTTTCCCTCCATCATAAGACTATTCCATTTCCCTAGAAGAAGCTTGAGAGGAGAAATATGCACGGAGGCACAGTTGGAGCTTAGTGAAAAAGAGCCCAGACCAGGTTTATGGAGCAGTATCTAACCTTGTTGTAAGTAAACATTGTGATATCAATAGAAGGAATACTTTTTCTGTTCTGAAATATGATGTGTCAAATCATTGTATTCGATTTATGCTTTATTATAACATATAACCCATGATTTATATATGAGATGCATGTTTGTAGTTTCATGTTTATCTATTTGTGAATGCAGGTCAGCCTTAGGAGGAGGCTTGCAGTCAGTGGAGCTATCAAGCGCGAGAGGATCGACAACGGACGTGGAGTAAAAGGTAAATTTACCTGATATTTTCACTTTGTCTTTCATGTATGAATTTGGGGTATATTTAGGGTAGTTATAAAAGTAGGAGACTTTTAGACGATTAGATCTACCTACATGTTGAACCCTAGTGTAGTCCTTAGGGGGGTTTTCCCATGCTAACAGAACTGGCGACCATACTGGGGAAGCCTCTAGGGTTTTAGGATATTTTTTGGGTGTTTGATTGGTTTTATATCTTTTGAGTCTATTTGTGAGTCTCGTGAGTCTTTAAGGGATTCTGGTCACATGTAGGTGCCATACCAGTTCTCCCTTCCCTGTTAGTCTGTATGTTTTATTTCTTTTTTCAATAAGTACAGAGGTGTACGTGGCTTGTTGTGGGTCACCACACATACATACGCACCCTGCTTTATAGACAACCCACATACATATGCAGCCTGCTTAAGTATCAGTTGCGTATTTGTGTCAATTTTTTTTCTTAAGACGAGGTAGTCAACCTCTTCCCTGATTGAAGTTTTAATTCTCGGGTTTTCTTCCTTAATCACAAGAAGAGATTAGAAGGTTGAGAGGAGAAGCCATACAAAGGTGCACATGGATCTTGGTGAAGAGAATCCTGAACCAGATTCATGGAGCAATAGCCAGATTTCTTGAGGCACATGGTTTGAGATACATTATTGGATGCATGTCTTGTTGATGTTGGTATAATACTTGTTGAGGCATAGCTTGGTTCTTGGTTTGGCATAGTTCTTGAGGCACATCTTGGTGATATTGGCATATTGGTGGAAGCTTTGTGCATGGTTGATGTGCATGGTTGGCACATGCTATGTTACATGTGTTGATGGTTGATGTACATGGTTGGAACATGGTATGGTATAGGTTTTGATGATGCATATTTGGTGCATGGTTGATGCAATTGTTATGGTACATGGTTTGGTACATGTTGAGGTACAATTTTATGCATGGTTTATGCATGGTACATGTTGGTACTTGTTTGAGACGCATATCTTGCGATGGTATGTGGTGATCTTGGTACATGTTTGGTAGAGGCATGTGTTAGTGATTTTGAGCATATTGTTTGAGATATGCTCTTCGTGATATTGGCATGAGTTGCATGCATATGAGAGTGAATCTAGTTTCGTGGATGAGACAATGAGAGGTTGGAAATGTTGATGTGACAATGACAGGTTGGATAGGTTGATGTGATAGTGGCAGTGACAATGACAGTGGAATTGATAGTGACAATGGCAGTGATCATGGTAGTGATAGTTGGTCTACACTTATATTTCAGGGTGACAGGATAGGGCAAGGAAATAGGGTTGTAGCCTCCTTCTAGTAGAAGCTAGAGAATCATGGAGTTGGAGCTTCCTTCAGGTTGGATCCTGAGAACTAGGTGGTTGTAGCCACCTTCCTATTGGATTCAAAGAACCCAGGGGGTTGTAGTCTCCTTCTGGTTGGAGATAGATAATTCAGGGAGTTTTATCTTTCTTTAGGTTGGAGCTTGTAAATAGGGGGTTGTAGCCTTCTTCTTATAGAAATTGGAGAATTGGGAAGTTGGTGCTTCCTATGAATTAATTCTTGATATATATAAGAAATAATTCCATGGTTTTCTCCCATTTGGGTTTCCACGTAAATACTAGTGTGTTGTGTTCTTGATGTGATGTTGCTTATGATATATATATTGAATTCAATCATAGATGACACATTGATGATAAATTGTTGAACATTGTTGATAAAGTGAAATAATATATATTGTGGTTAAAAGTGGTATAAAGTTCTCATACTAATTCACCACCCCCTCTCAGTATTCCAACAATTGGTATCAAAGTCGATTCCTTCAAGGGAATAGTTTAACCACTAGAAGGTAGATCATGGAGTGTAGTTCCAATGGAGCACTGATGTTCAATGGTCAGAAGGGTCCGGAGTAGGAAATGTGGAGTATCAGGATAAAAACATTTTTACATGCACATGGATATGATGTTTGACAATCAGTTGTTAGAAGATCCACCACTTCAAAGAAACCTCCAAAGACTGCAACCAAGAAGGAATTGAAAAGGAAAAACAAAATAACAATGGATTTATCTTGGAAGGATTTCCTGATTCGGTAAAGGACAAATTGGGAAATTTTTCATCAGCTAAGAACTCTGGAATAAGCTACATATTACCTATTTTTCTTCCATCACAGAGTCATAGATTGCTAAAGAATATGCATGTACAAAAAAAGAGGTAAGATGCTCATCATGTCAAACAAATTAAGAAGAAGAAGAGTGTGAATTCAAGAGAAGTATGTATTTTTTCTTTAATTGTGAAGATGTAGGAAATATTGAAATTGAATGCCCTTATTTGAAGATTGAAAGTGATGACACAAGAAATACTAATGAAATAGAAGAAAATCCTGAGATTGAAAAGGAAAAGAATCATGAAGCAGAATTCAGTAAATGAGAAAGAGAACTTGAAGATGAAATAATCGCATTGAAGACCCAACTTGAATAAGAAAATAAAATGGAATATGTCATGAAGATTCAAATGATGAAGAGAGAAGAAGAGGTTAATAATCTTAAAGAATAATTTGTCACATCAAGATTTAAAATCATCAAGCTCAGTCAAACGTTGAAGAGAGGGAAAAATCCACAACATCCATAGAAAATGTTGATGTTGGATTACTAAGAGGGGGGTGAATCAGTAATGAGCAATTATATTCCTTTAACCACAATTTATTCTTCAACAATATTTATCAGTTTATATTTAAAATTAAATATATCATCAATAGTGTAAACATAAATAATATCACATCGCAATAGATACATAGTACACCAATATTTACATGGAAACCCAAATGGGAGAAAAGCATGTAATTTTTTCTTATATATTTATCAAAATAAAACATTCATAGGAAGCACCAACTTCTGATTCTCTAGATGCAATTGGAAGGAGGCTCCAACCCACTATTCTCAGGATCCAACCTAAAGGAATATACAACTCCCTGATTCTCTGGCTCCAACCAGAAGGAGGCTACAACCTCCCAGGTTCTCTGGCTACAACCAGAAAGTGGCTACAACCACCTTTCCTTGCCCCATCCAACTGTCCTAAAATATAAGTGCCAAATGTAGATGACCTATCACTCTCACTGGAAAAAAAACCTATATTTTTCACTGTCACAACCTATTATTGTCAATCATGTGACTGAATTCTTCTCACAACATGTACCATTCTTCTTCAAAACCTCTCTACAGATCTGTGATATGTCTATAATGAAACAAGCGGATGTTTGTGATTTCCTTCACTGGAACTCGTGGACTACCACAAAGCTCTCCCAATTTCCTTGTCACTATTTATGTCACAACTTTGTCACTACTCTGACAACCTTTATCTGATCATCAACCATCTAAACTCATGCCATACCATACATCAAGTTTATACCAACATACATAATATCTCATGCGTCAATCATGAATCAAAAGATACATCAACAATGAATAGTGAATCATGAGCTAGAGCATCAACCATGTACAACTTGTTACATATACCATATCATCAACCATATGAAGATATGTACCATGTCATCAATGAAGAATCTCTTACAACCTATGCATGTCCCTCATTCATAATTCACCATACAACATATCTATCCATAAACCAAGTAAAAGTAGCTCAAAGGTATGAACTATAATAACCATATCAAAATTGTACCATATAGGAGAGTGTTTCTCACTCAACCAACCATACAACATATACCATATCCAAATACAAAACCAACCATACCAAGTCTGCCTCAAGCATAAACCATAACATGACAAGAAGTAACCATTAAAATAAGTATACAATCATACAATTACCTCTAAAGCTGACCTGAAATAGTAAGATGTTGACCTATAGACTTCCTTTAGACCTTTAGGGACCTAGTACCAACATCTATTCAAACCTTCATTAGCTTTTCAAAGATATGCAACCTTCTCTTCTAGAGCCCATGGATATCCATAATTTCCTTCACTATAACCCATGTACATCCATTTCCTTATGACCTGCAACCTATGGATACCTCAGAAGCTAGAGTTTGATGCAACCCTGAGAATTTCTCCTTCAACCTTCCTTTTCCACCTCAGAAAAAAAAAGTTTGTCACTACCTTAGCAAAAGGTCACTAGTTCACAAGATAGATGATCAATGAATGAGTGTGTGAGTGTACTTGCAAATGGCTCCTTGAGGTGTTTATATACTTGTGTTGGGTAACTCCTTTCCTCAATTTAGGGCTTCTATGGTTTTCTTGTTACAACAACTTTACCCCTTTGACCAAGATTTATAACAAACTAGGGGCTTCTTTTCCACTCTTCGGGGTTTCCAACTTTACAAGACCATATCTCCCTAACCATGAGGAACTACATGAAGTTCCAAATATCAACGGAAATGGTACGATGCATAATATACATTAATGAGTGAGTTATTGTCATTTACGCAATCCTTCATGACCAAATTCCATGATAAACTAAGGGATCCTTAACCATACTTAGGGGTTTTCTTGTAGACTTCTTCAAAGTGTCTTCCCATGAGGGCCATGCTTAGAGCTATGCCATAAGGGGACCACTTTGGATAATTTTCCAAATATACCCATTACAAAAATTGAAATCAATCCAATATTTGTTGACATAAATGAAATCCAACTATCCAACAATCTCCCCCTTTGGTATTGATGGAAACACTTAGGCATGAAAAGTCTGATGCTCATGCTCCCCCTGTGACCATCGCTCCCCCTGACTGCATGCCTCTATCCCCTACTCTTTCCTCTCCCCATTTTTCATCAATGGAAAAGGATAATCCTCATCTGGGGCTTCTCCCCCTATCTACAAGCCTCTTATAACTCTACATACTTTTCTCTTAATGGTGCTTCCTCGTGTAATTCTTTCATGTATATATGAAAAGAATTAAAAAAATTTGTTATTTGAAGTTGTTCAAGACTTATGTTTCTCTCCCCGTGTCTAGTTAAGCTTGATTCTGAGTGGATCACTATGGGGAAGAAACTACTCCAAATTTCTATCGCAAATACTCAAAAGGTTCCCTTGCAAGCGGTTTGGTGAAGATATTTCTAATCTTCTCTTTTCTATTGACATACTCTATCTTGATGTTCTTCTTTGTATACTATCCCCATAAGAAGTGATACTTGATCATAATGTTCTTCGTCTTAGAGTGCATCACTGGATTCTTTGAAATACTGATGGCATTGGTGTTGTCACAAAGTATTGAAATGGGCTCATCATACTTTACTTGCATATCCTGCAAAGTTTGCTCCATCCAAAGAACCTAAGTACACCATGTAGTTGCTGCAATTTATTCTACCTCTGTTGTGGACAAATATACCAATGACTATTTCTTGATTAACCATGATACCAGAAACTCACCTAAGTAGAAGGCTACTCCACTTGTACTTCTTCTATCATCAATACAACTTACGCAATATTCATCTGTGTAGGCAACAAGAGATAGATCCTTCCCTTTCAGATACCATAAACCAAAATATTTTGTACCTTTGAAATATCTTAATATCCTCTTTATTTCCAAAGAATGTGATTCCTTTGGTGCTTCCTGAAACCTTGCAACCTGTCCAAGTGCCTGCATTACGTCTTGTCTAGAAGCCATCACATAAAGTAAGATACCAATCATTTATATGTACTATATTTGATTTGAATTCTTGAAATCATTATCCTTACTTAAATTGCAACTTATCTGCATATGAGTACTGATTGGTTTGTAATCTGTCATTCCAAACATCTTCCACATTACTCTGATATACTTTTTTTGAGAGATGAACCTACCTTTGTTTCTTTGACATATCGGTAGTCCCAAAAAGAAGGCTAATTAACCAATCAAAGACATCTCAAACTCGTGTTGCATGTCTTTGAAAAACTTCTGACTCATCATGTCATCATCACTTCCAAAGATAATATGATCTACATAGACTTCCTTGATCAATATACTATCTCGATCCACCTTTATGTAGAGATTATTTTTTGCATTTCCCTTCTTGAATCAGTGTTGTTGTAGATACCTGTCCAGTCTAGAGTACCATGATATGGAGGCTTGTTTGATACCATATAAAGCCTTCTTCAACCTGCAAACATAATTTTTCTTCTCTGACAACGGAAATCCTTCTGGTTGCTCAATGTATACTTTTTCTTCAAGATCTTCGTTTAGGAATGTTAATTTCACATCCATCTGATACACTTTAATATTTTTGGAGCATGCATAAGTTAGTATTAGTATGATTTCTTCTATCCTGGCAACCGGGGAAAATGTCTCTTCAAAATCTATACCTTCAAATTGAGAGTAACCTTTGCATACGAATATTTCTTTGTTCCATGTAACATTTCCATCCTCATTCAATTTGTTCCTGAATACCAACTTTGTATTGACGACATTCTTGTTCTTTGGTCTTGGAATCAGTTCCCAAGTGTCATTCTTTTATATCTGTTCTTACTCTTCATCCATGGATTTGATCCAAAATTCATCCTTGCTGGCTTCTTCAAAACTAATCAGCTCAATAGTAGATAGTAGTGCTAGATGATGTTGTTCTAGTGAGAAAATTATTCTTTTGGTTTCAACTCCTATATCTTTATTTCCAATAATATGATCTGATGGGTGATTTTTCTGCACTCGTCTATTGGGTGTCTTTGGAGGTGCTTGAGGATCTTGTTTTTCTTGTTCTTCTTTTGTCTTTTCTTATTCTTCATATGATTCTTCATTTACATCTTCTTCTTTCACATCTTCTTCATGATCTTGTTCCACCAAATATTTGCTACTTTCTTTTATCTTTCATCCATTTTTCTCATCAATCATCACATTGATGCTTTCCACTATTTTGTTGAGCCTGAGATTGAAGCATTTGTATGATTTCCTTTTCCTTGAGTACCCAACCAGTATGCCTTTGTCAACTCATGAATCAAACTTTTCCATTCTCCCATCTTCTCTTTTGATGTAGCATTTTCTTCCGAAAACTATGAAGTGCTTCACATTTCTTAGTCTTCCTTTCCATAGCTCGTATGGAGTTTTATCATTGTTATTTCTGAGCATCCCTCTGTTATCAATGTGAATTGATGTATGCACTACTTGTACCCAAAATACATATGTCAACTTGGAATCCATTAACATGGTTTTGTCCATTTATTATATTGTTTATGTTCTTTCTTTCAACAACTTCATTTTGATGGGGTTTCTTAGCTACTGAGAACTGCCTTTTTATGCCATGTTCACTGCAGAAATTCATAAACTCCTTTGATGTAAATTCTCCTCCCTTGTCTGATCTCAAACACTTGATTTTCAACTTAGTCTCAGTCTCAATCATCTCTTTGTATGTCTTGAATTTATCAAATTCCTCTGACTTCTTATTTAGAAAGCAAACTGCAGTCATTCTTGTGTAGTCATCAACTATTAGCATGCAGTATTGTTCACCTTTCAATCCTTTTGTTCTTTTCGGTCCAACCAGATCAATATGTACAATTTCTAGTTGCTTTTTTGTGCAGTATTCTTTCGACTTGAACTTTGTATTGGTTTGTTTTCCCAGTAGACAATGATTTCATAGAACGTTTGTTGGCTTCGAGATCTCAAGAATTTCTCTTCTTCCTTTTTGCTGAATTTGAAAATATTATCAAAATTTATGTGACCCATTATTCTTTGCTAGAGCCAACTTTCATCATCCTTTCCCAAGAAACATCTTTCCTTTCCTATTTCATTTAGAACATATATGTTTCTTGGATTTCTTACAGTTGTAGCTACCAACTTGCTTGATTCTTCTTTCCTTATCTCTCACTTATTTGAATCAAACACTAATCTTTTTCCTTGATCACACATTTGACTTACAGTTAGTAAATTGTGTTTCATGTCTTAGACCGGTAAAACATTGATCTAGGTGGATATTGGTGGCCACCCACCTATTCCAGCTGGCTCCTCTTGACAGTTTTTAGTTCAACACGTTCTTCTATAATTATTTATAATTGTGGGTTCTACACTTATGGGGTTGTTTGAATCCCTACACATCTTCTAGGTGGATATTGGTGGTCACCCACCTAATACAACTAGATTATTTTGGAAGTTTTCAAGTCATTACATCTTTATGTACTTCTAGGGCCGTTTTGGGGCCCTAAACAGTTTTTTGTCTTAAAGTATTCAAATTGTAGACAAAGTTATAGTTTGATGGCATAATGTTTCTTTATCTAAAATACCTTTCCAACAGGCTATCACACGCCTAAAACGGAGGCCATATGAAAAATTCACAACCCTGAATAACGTTTGGTGTTTCATCTCCTAGGGTTAGGTTTTTGAATGTATAGGGTTTTTCATTCATGAGTAATGTTAAAAAGGCCTCTAGAGCCTCATTTTAATCATTCCACTCATACGGATGCACGTAGTAGCCACATCTCTTCTCAAAGATATCTACCACCATTCGAGCAAGTTGTTTTCAGTTCTGCAATTTTACAGTTTCAGCCTATTTTATTTATTCAATAGAAGTTATTGTTCATTGAATATCTATTGTTGTTCTCTGTATCTCTGTGTTATTTTATTCAGTCTATTATTCATTTCGTTCTACTCATAAATCTATATCAGTGGTATCAGAGCGGTCTGCTCTTCATTTATTTTTCTTCGTGCATGTCCTCGAGAAGATCTGGGTACAAGAAGTTGGGACTGGAACCAGCTCATCCTTTACAAGATTGGTCACACTGAGCCCGAAAAAAACCCATGGGGGATGAAAACAAATAGGATGGAGCACGAGATCCTTTTAAAATGTTACTCCAGGAATCCCTTGTGCGACAAAGAAATGAAATGATGGACAACTTTGCACAGATCCTTTGGTAGCTACCCACAAGAGATGCATCTTCATCAAGTAGCCATGCAACCCCCTTAAAGGTATAAGTAAAGTTTGACATTCCATTATTTTAAGTACTGATAGATGTGGATGCTATAGATAAATGGTTTAATCTGCTCGAAGGGTATTTTTTGGTCCATAATTTTTTCGACAGGGAAAAGATTACTTTTTCCCTCCTCAAAGTCGTCCCCCATGTTAAGGACTGGTGGATACTTACTTTGAGCAAAGGGACATCAACGAATATGCAATATTTGTGGTCGCCCCCACATGGGATTCCTTTAGGGATGCCATTAAATAACAATACTACCCTGTTGGAAGATACGAGGACCAGTACACAAGATGGACCACCTTGCATCAGGAAAGGGACCAGAAAATACCATATTTCACCAATATTTTCCATAACCTGTGCACCAAATTGGGTATCAAAGACTATGAATGACATCTGGTGCTCAAATACCATGGTTTTCTCCATAGATACATTTAAACACAAATGGATTTTCTGGACATCACATCATTAGGTGCGTCTTATAGATATGTTTTCAATATCAAGAAAATATTTAAGAAAACGAGGTGAGAGTTTGGATCCGTAAACTCCTCACAGTCGAAGAAGGGAAAAGGAAATACCAACCCACAAAAAAATGGATAGATAAAATATGGACACTCTCAGGACAACTAGTCCAAAGTGCAACAAAAGAAGGGTAATGAGAAGTTGAATAAAGGAACTAGAAGGTTGTGTGAATACCATAAAATCCCTTGGCACAACACCGAAGAATGTCTCTCCAAGCAGTCACTGGTGGCTGAGCTAAAAGATTCCGAGTTAGAGGTAGATTTTGACTCTGAATCAAATCCAGAAGGAGGCAAGCAGATTATTGATGTTGAACCCAACACCATTTTTTCTACCACCAAAGTAAATCCAAGTGAACCAGAAGAACTAGAGGAAGGGGAATGCCTCTTTCACTCACAGATGCGGATAAAGGGGGATCTTCTTAATTTGATTGTCGATAGCGGCAATAAAAAAAACATGATCTCAACAGAGGTCATCAAGCAACTGGACCTGTCGATGACACCGCACCTACATCTCTACACCATCGACTAGCTTCTCTAGGGAAGAGATCTCCATGCCAACCAACAATGTCTTCTACCCTATGCCATCAATCCCTTCAAAGACAAGGTATTGTGTGATATTTCTCCCCTTGAAGTTTGTGATGTTCTTTTATGATAACCATATTTGTGGAATCGACATGTTGTGTATGAGTCTAGACCCTATAGTGTTAGTATTACTTTGGGTATACAATTGTATAGGATACCAAAGGTTGCGTCACCTGCCACTATTTCTTTATTATCTTCTAAGAAATGCACTAAGTTCAATTCATAGAATGGAAAGTTCATCTTCTTTGTGATCCATGCTCACAGTAAGAAGAAGGTATCCACCACATTTGTTGCCTCTACATAGAGCCTCTTGTTGCAGCATAAGAAAGTGAATGGGATCATGGAAGAGTACAAAGACATATTCTCCTCACCCATTGGGGTACTGACGCACAGCCAATTCAAGCATCCAATTGATATAACCCCTGGTGCACCTCTACCTAATGGACCATTCTATTGTCGCTCACTGATGGAAAATGAAGAAATCAAGTGTCAGATCCAAGAGATGCTTCAAATTGGGCACTGTTAGCGTCGGAAGTCACTCCTGGATTGCTAGCAGGAGAAGAGCCCGACGCCCATCAGTTTTATGTCACAGTGGTTTATAGATGCGGTGACCGAATGGAAGCCAACTAAAAACAATATCGTTCCAACTCCGAAACTAGGCTAGGCATGCATGGGTGAATGAGGTCTTATATAAACTTCAGACAGTGAGTTGTAGTATATGGTGAAATAGGTGGAAGACTTATATAAGAGAAAAGCAGAGGTCTGGTACTAACATCGAGTTACTAAGAGACTGTAGAAGAAGACGTTCAAAGGAAATATCATCTTACACTCAAACGTAAAACCATAGAATGCAATTATGCAACAATGAACCTTTCATCATAACATAACAGTAATGATTCGCGAGAATCAGTCAATCATGAATTCTCTGGTATGAGAGGAAAACATAGACGGGATAGGAAAACTGTTTGTCATAAAACAAGAAATCTCAAATACAAAATGCATACCCAGAACACTAGGATATCTGCTAAAACTTTACAATAGGGAGATCTGCTCTACCATCTATCCATACCAAAATTGTGAAAATGCCTACATATACTCAAAACAACAACAGCAACAAAATCAAGATGTTGCATTAAGATCTTTGCGTCTGCATGGCTTCTGACAATCTGCACCTGCAGTCTCTGGGCGATCGTGCACCTATGGAAGACACAATCGAACTTCTGATAGTTCCGCAGGTGAATCGACATGCTCTTAATTCATCGCTGAAATTTCCTATTATGGTGGAGATGATGTCTAACCACCACCAACTACCTTAATAACTGCTTCATTGGGATTGAGGATGACCCGGCCGACTTGTCATCTTTGGGACGTGGAAGACCCCCGTGTTGCGACCTAGATTAACTGGGAGACCTGATGAATAAGAGTGGAGGCCAGTGCGAAGGATGGGGCACATAATGGAAGTGGTGGCGCCAAGACTATGAAGGTGAGACGAGAAGTGATGAGGTGCGGGAGATGTGGCAGGGGAAGGCATGCGGCGAAAGACAATAAGCAGAAGGAGGTAGGAGGTGAAATGTGATGGGCACAATAAGGCTGACGTGGAAGTGAGCGGGACAAATGGAGGGTGGTGAGTGGACGATGAGGTGGGGGGAGGGACCTCATGGATCATAAGAAGGAAGGTGGACAGATGTAGGAGGGTGAGGAAGGGATAAAGGGAGCAAGCCCCATCTCATGGCCAGGAGGGGAACAGATGGCAAGGGAAAGGATGGTACAAAGATGACATGATAGGAAAGGGAGCCCACATGGGTTAAAAGCAGAGAAGCTGGGATGGATGGGATTGTCTGAGCGTCGTTGATCCGGGCATGCTGATCTTGGCCGTTGGGAAGATGTGCGCCTGATTTCGGACCCCCCCCCCTCCGCTT
>JASDQU010032750.1:0-22044 GCA_032191745.1 Picea mariana | reverse complement strand
TGTACTGTGTATGTGTGTGATTGTTTATTTCTTACTACTCATTATTGGATAATAATTCTACATTGATATAACATTTGAAGAAAAAGGATTATAATTACGCTATCACTGATTCACCCCCCCTCTCAGTAATCCAACAGAGCATGCACACTTTTACTTGTTTCAAAGTTGAAAGTGTTCTGCAAAAAAGTTTCGTGGAGTTAAATTTTGTGTTGGTCCCACCAAAAGTTAAATATCAACTCCACCAAATGTTAAATATTAGATCCATCAAAAGTTAAATATCAACTTTGCCAAAAGTTAAACATTGATTCCGTTCAAAGTATAAAGTGTGCTCCACTGAAATGAAAAGTTAAGAGTGTGCCCCAAAATCGGAGGAAGAAAAACACTTTGGTTAGAATTGAAAGTTTGAAAACAACTCCATGAAAGCACAAGGAGTTCACCACCTGGATAAATTTTCTCTCCATGCCAATTAAAGTGCATCAAGGTCACCCCTAAACTTTCTATAGAGTTTATATTTCAGTTTTTCCTCCATTTAAAGTTTTTCTCATCGTCGCTATGGGTTATGTTCCTCTCAAAGTTTAATGTTTTAGTGGAGTGAAAGTTGTGATTCAAGATCACTGAAAGTTAAAATATTATTTTTCTAACCATCGCTAATGGCATCACTCCATAATAAATGTTTTTTCCATTAAACAACTAGATGACATTGTCTGAAATAAATGCAATATCATAACTCCACATCTTTTTCAATATATGAATTAGAGAACTCATCATTACTATAATTTCAATATGATTTTATTTAAATGTTTGATACACAATTATTGTCTTCAAAGAAAACATTATTTAGTAAAGTGTTTTGTTAGTAGACAGAATCACAGTGTTTGGTGCATTCAATATAATTTTAACTAGGTAAGCTCAACTCTTTATTGTGATTGCATTGTAATTGTCAATCAATATACGTAATCATTTTTATGTCTCAGCTTTCTTATCTGTATTACTAGATCTTATTAATGATGGTTAAATTCAAACATGACTTTTATTGTAAGCCTTGCTATGCCAGTTATTTTTTGCTAGCAATGAACATCTAAATGGAGTAAGTTTTTCTTAAAATAGAATTTTATGTAGATAATAATTTTAGAATTCAATTTGATCACAAATAACATGCTTCCAAGAAGATTCACTCTTAGAACTCTAAATAGTCTCCCAGCAAGAAAAAGATAGTTGTTGCAATTTCCCAAACTACATAGCTAATCGATAGTGACATGGAAACAACTCTTGTACATTACACACCTATAATTAAGAACCCTTATATGTCCTAAATAAAGTTTTATTGGGTGGGTGTATATATATATATATAAGGAAGAAGATTATCTAGATGTAATTCCCTTAAGTGATCCAATTATTAGAAATATTGATGATTTTTTCTTTTCCAACATCATAATATCTCACTTACACACTGTTCTTGTGAGGAACCTTGTGATGCCCCATTCTTAGGCCATAGAATGGATCAATAAACATATTGATACAAAGAGCAAGATAGTCATTAATGATGAAGGAAAATACATTTCTTCATTTCAACCATCTGAATTAGAGAAGTACTATAGATTACATCAACAAGAGAAATTCATGATTATTGGATTTGTACAACAATTTCACTAAGATAATGATATCAAGAAAATGTTAGCAGGATAGTGGGTGGAAGACAAAAGATTCTTTACCAAGAGTGATGGGGTATATACAATGACAAATTTGAGAGACCCCTACATTTATGAAATGGACTTAATGTGCAAGTTGTATGGTGAAGCTAATTGTATCCATTTCAAAGATGCTCGGATACCAGTTGTGCATATTGCTATCACAAGTAGTGTAGTAATCAATTGGGTGGCTACCTTATCACATACTATGAAAAAGATCTATTGAGAGAGAAAAGAATCCAGTTGCATAGATTCTCCCCACTTTCTATATGGCTTCTTACCTATTAGATATTATTTATGCAAGTAATTATTTCCCAATCTTAAATTGGGATTTGACCATAGATGGTAGTCCAATTCATGTGTAATGTCGAGGTTTATGGGAAAACAAATATAAGAGAAATTATGCATAATAGTGTGATTTTTTTTTAGCCCTATTATACAAATTTTTATTTTGCAAGGAAGATGGTATTTAAAATAAGACTTAAAATACCATAAGACTATTTAAAATTCATTTATTCTTAAATTCTCAAAACATGGTATGTATATATTTTTACTTTCTTATTTTGCACAATTTGGTTATAAAAATGGACAACATTGGTTCCTTGTAATTATCAATTGATTTTAAATTAATAATTACAAGGAACCAATGTTGTCCATTTTTATAACCAAATTGTGTAAAATAAGAAAGTAAAAATATATGCATACCGTGTTTTGAGAATTTAAGAATAAATGAAATTTAAATCTGAAAGTAATATCCGAGAATGCACATGTGAGATCAAAATTAACAAAGCAATTTTATTGATTTCATTTGAAGTTACAATCATAAAATTGTTTTCAAACCCCTATGAGGGTAAGGGCCAAGATCAGATTTAGAGATCTTCGATGGGCACCATACAAAAAGACTTTGTTAGCAAGAGAATACTAAGACTAGAAATCTGGATCAACTTAGCCACATAAGTATCATTTACTGAATCTGCAAAATATTCTCTATAAGTAATGAAAACTAATTCATAAACAAATCAGAATACGCAGACTGCCATGATCAAATGATCACCCTTTCTAGAATAACCTATTGAATTAAGTATCTCAATCATTGAATATTGCTACCTTCAATAACACCCTGCTATCAACAAAAAGGTTAAGATTATGATAACTCAGAATGAATGAATGTAATTAATCTCACAAGTATAAGAGCAAACCTTTATCATAAATTTATTTCCTTGTTCTCTCTTCCTTATCCCTTCTTCTGATTATCTTTTTATGTTTCTCAAAAGAAGTTGTGGTAGTTTCAAACTACCTTTAGTTAATTCATAAATGGCTTAATATTAGTTAGAGACAAATATTAAATAGCCATAATAATAGATAAAGGGTAAATAAATAATAACTAACACATGGGACTCCTCATTCCTTTAAGTCCTTTTAAGTTTTGATTTCCTCCTTGTCACTCATGATTTACTTAAATAAAAAATCATGCCACCTCATAGATATACACATAAGCAATCACTTTGAACAACCCCTCACGTCTCCCAAAATTATCCATCTACATGTCAAATAAATAAGATGTATTTGCCACTACAAAAAGCAAATATTAACTGGTTGTCCAAAAATGAAGAAATAGTATCATGTTGTCCAAAAATGGAAACATAATGTCATATTTACTATAAGAGATCAAAATATAAATAGATTATCCACAATATAAATGATCAAAAACCATATTTACTATGAGAAGCGGTCTGCTTCTTTTCATTGCTTGCTTCCTTTTCTTCTTTGTTTGTCGAGTGGGCATTCTCAAAGTGTGGTTCATTGGATGCTTGAGAGTGAACTTCACTTAAGGGTCGGGACTGTTCATCAGCTTGGTGAGCATGGGAAGTGACTGAATTAGAGGGATCATCAGATGACTTAGAATGAGTGACCAATTTTTTGTCTTTGCTTGACTTAGGCTCAACGATGGCTATTTTTAGTCTCTTGCTTGCATGTGAATATTGGACATGAGATGAAATGTGGGAAATTTGTTGGGCATGTTGGTGGAGGTGGAAATGGCAATGAAATTTCGGGCCAACCATTATGATGATCTACATGGTGATGAACAATATCCTTCCAGCCATCATTGATAGGTACCTCTGGTTGGAGGGACACATGAGATGGAACATGAACTTTGGAAATTATTGGGCGAGGTTGTTAAGAAGGCATTTCTGGTCAAGGATGTGGCTAAAACACTCCTTTCCCCACTAAGTTAAAGAAACCAACTTGAAATAGTTGATTCAATTCTTGAGGATCAACATCAAAATGTATGGAGAATCTGGGTCTCTATATCCTCTCTGCCAAAAATTGTTTCTTCCTATGCCTCTATCTCTATCATGGCTTCCTCTACTGAAGAAACTCATTGCCTAAAACAAATTTATATTAGTATACGAAATAAGAAAGACTAATCGACCATCAATTTACTTTTCCTAAAGATAAATTTAAAACATTGTCTCTTATCAGTCCACACACAAGCATGCATGCAATCAATCCATTACTCTACACGTATCAATCATAATTGATCTATTGACTTCAATCCATAATTGTCATAGTTAGAACATGGAAATTCAATGACATATAGGATATGATTGGATTTGTAATGAATGAAAGGTGGTATTTATGAAAGGGCAATAATGGTTATTGTTCTAAAACAAAACCAACTCATAAGCACAAGCTTGAATTTCATAATATCGTCATCTTCATTTTACTGAATATTTCATCCAATATTGTTTACTGTTCTTATACGAAATTTTCCCTTTATCAAATTATCTGAATATTAGGGAGTTTTTTCACAATCACATCCTTTTGCAAACAGAACATGGGGATAAAAAAACGATTTTGGGAAAAAATGAGGGGCTTTATGATTTGTGTAAATTGAAATCATGGATGAGAAATGCAAATGATGAATGCTCTTTCTACAAACAACTTATTTTTTTCATCAATTAATGAGAACAATTCAATACCTCAAATGAAACTATGTAGTTATTTGTCTTATAATTCTTTGGAGTTCAATCATAATAAATTAACAATTGTTCCAGAGAATTCCACCCAATAAATTATCCATATATCCAACACAAGTTATCCATTCGTAATATTTTTAAAACCAAATTGTATTAACATGATTTCCATGCAAAACCAAGGTCGAAGATACCACTCATATTCAAAACCCAAAGTATTTTACTTGTTACTAATCAAAGACATATGATAATTTAATTTTTTTTATCTATTCATGGTCGTTCACCAACTTAAATATTTTCATACACAACACAGAGTCATGTTTAAAACACACATACAACATGCAAACATAATAGATCCAACATATAAAACTATCGAAGTAGAGTAAAGCATTTGATGCTAGAAGAGTCTAAAGTGCTCATACCTGTAAAATTTGTTTAAATGACCATAAGAGGGACAACCAAGGATCACTATCCAACCACCAGTGCAATCTTAAAATCCAAAACCCTCGACTAACATTAGAAGGGTATTCCAAGCAAATGAAAATGTGAAAAGGTGGTATACCCCAGGAGGGAAAACTAATGGAGAGTGAAATAAATATTATTTACTTCATGTTGCCTCCACAATCGGATGGCCAAAAACCAAAAACATACCAACTATTCCATGATAACCATCATCCAATTAGATTTTACACGACAGTCAACATTCAAATGCCATCTTAGACTCGAAATCCAAACTCTATACTATACTATCCATGTCGAATATGCAATTATTGCATACCCAACAACTAACATTTATACAATATTCATAAAGCATAACAATATGCCAACTCTTATTCACCAACAATACCAATCCCATAATCAAGTGTCATATTATATGATAACTCTATCATATGTGAACTCTCATAAGTCAACTCTACTAATACATGATGCATGTATAATATTAAACCCTTATATGATAGACAATGTTGTCATATGATAAATTTGTGTAATAAAAACTTAACCATCCCTTTGATATGTCACAATCTTATAACAACATGTTCAAACCATTATAATTGTGATTAATATAACACTTTTGTGGTGGATTTCATTTTCTTTTCTTTGGATATGCGACGACTTTCTTGGTGCAATGAAGTATAGGGAGAGTTGAAAACTTTCATCAAAGAAATTGTTCACGCATAGAATACCAAAAGGCAATCATAATTCTAGCCAATTGCTTTGTGTGCTGCAAATTTTAAAGGAGTGAAATCAACTTAATATGTTTCTCATTTTTCCTTCTTTTTTTTTTGCTTCAAGGGGTCCCACCTATTTGTCATTTTATATAATAATAAAATTAAGATAGTATGTTGCATTGCAATTCTTTGTCGGAAAAGATAAGTTGTGCTTCTTTTTTTTGTGTCAACAATTGGCGACTCCACAGGGAAATCTACTTGCAACATATTAGAAATCATGAACTTTGTTTTTGATGAAATGAGTAGGGGTGGATGGTTAAAACTAATATAGAAGAATGAATATTATACAACAAGGGGGATAAAAATGAGAATTAAAATGATACATGTAATGAGACTTTGTGGAGAAACCCATGGAAAGTGAGATGTATGAGGGGGTTTGGCCTTGTTTGTATAACAAGTGTAGAGACGGTAGTATTTAATTGGATATATAGTTTTTACTAAAGCTTCGAATTTCTACAAAAACTATTACAAAAATCATGTATCATATACTCTTACTCAAAAAAAATATGGAGAGTAGAAAGGGAAAAGAAAAAAGGGAGAGAGTCATGACTGTCGAGTTTCTAGTAAAGCATGTAATTGAAGGTACATGATATTATTTCATCGAACATTTAAAAGAAAAGAGAATCATGATATCTTTGTTGTGTGTTCACTTTCAAAATTGACCGACAATGTTTGAAAACAATGATCTATCTAGTGACTTGACTAATCTAGTTGAATCTGTCTCAACAAAAGGGATCCAAACCAGAAAATGCAATCCAAGACAATAAATAAAACAACAAACTATACTCAAAAGCAAGCAAAACAAGTATGTACAGAAAAGAAAAGTATTTTCAAACCACTGAATCTCAATCTATAATCAATTTGGTTCGACATAGTGCTTAAGATGTGAACCATTTGTCCCAAAGGGGTTGGATCCAATGGTGGAAAGTGAGGAGTTTTTTTATTATCGTTGGGCAAGGTTCAATTCTTATGAGGGATTTACCTGGAGCCATGGGGGAATCTTGAGGTAGTGGTCGAACGTGTGGTTGCACCCAGATATACTATATTAAATGGTATCATGACCCATGCACATATAAGTGGATAAAATCCCACCCGGATGTCCTTCAAATTAAAGTCCCTGAGGTGTAGGACAGTCGGTGATGGGGTGTGTTGTTAAGGCACTCTGTGATGTTAAAGTCACAGATTTGAAAATTGCGGGGAAAAAAAATCCAGCCATGTGTTGGAAACCATTTCATATTTTTATCCTATCCTAATAAGTTTCCTACCCAAGTGTTTTGAAACCTTTGATCTTCATCGCAATCTTTGAATAAAACAACACTATTATTTCATGCATTTGCACACCTGCCTTTATTCTTGTTTTCACGACCGCAAGCGTGAAAACTTTACTTTCGAAGTCACATTAAAATCGTCACTAGATTATTATGGTCACTCTTGTATATGTGTTCATTTCATTTCCAATTTAATTATAGTCACACAGTTGGCAAGACTCCAAGATCTTTACTCATTCGACATTCTTTAATTGTTAATATGATTTCATTTTTATAAGATTGTGATGATATTATAATGGCTGTCATTGAGTCCTTAATACAGTGGTGGTTTGATGTTCTATAGTCTTTCAAAGATTTCCTTGACACATTGGTTTCATGAAAACACATTGACGTTGTGGTTAGACCCTTGGTGTAATAATTTCGTACAACACATATTTGTTATGATCAAACCCTTGGTGTTGATTTCGAATCATTGTTTTGATTTTAAAAACTATGCAAACGCTATGCTTATGCAAATTTTTGGGTCGACTTACCATAGATTTCATTAATTGTTTGAATGGCATTGTTTTTAACATATGCAATAGTGATTTGAATCACCATATACGCCATCAGTTGTACATTTGGATATGACTGTTTTGCGTGGGTTGATTTCATTCCACCACCCTCGCACAGTCGGGCATTAATGCCTCCCTTCTATCTCAGGTCACCTCTGTTGGTTTTCGGGGAAGTCCGTGAGCTATTCGATCCAGCGTATACCCTATTCAAACCCTTGATGGTTCACCCTACTCACTGTTTGCTCCCGTCTATGGCCCCTGTGGTGTGCATAAAGCCAAATGGTAGCCAAACACTCCTACTGTTCGACAATGCTCAAAAGGATTTGGAAAATGGTGGCTGGCTGGTGTTTATCCAAAGGTTTGAGGGTTTCAACCTTTCGGTTGCCCAACAATTCGCCCTCACCTTCGACGGATGTAGGGCTAAGGTCGGAGACATACAACTCGAGCTAAATGAAGAATTCCTAAGATCAGCTACAGGACTACCAGCTACAGGGCAAAGGTGGTTTAAAAATTCCAAAGTAGACGAGGTGTCGTGGCTACTCCTATTCACATCAAGAAATATTGTTAGCTACAATAGAGGTTTGCCTATTACTACCCTCAAACCCAGGTGGCATGATCTTTTGGAAATTGTTAAGCAGTTTGTGACCTGTGAAGGTCATTATGGCTTGGTATTTTTGTATCATCTTTGGTTATTGATGAATTTTATAGGCTACCCTCTAAATATGTTACATTATATCTTGCGTAGTCTGTACAAGATGGCCAAATGATTCAAGTGTGAGAAGGTTGATAGCAACCTTTTTCATCACTGCTTGATCAAACTCATTATCGTCCACCATTTGAGCCTTAGTGGTGACTGTTGGCAAGCCTTCCTATCTAGGAATAGCTTTGTCACTCCCGATTCTGTCCAAGTGGACAAGGTCGTGGTTGATAAAACTCTGGTTGGACCAGCCATGCCACTTCATATCCTTCTACCCCCTGTCAAATCCTCAGATTGCCCCGACATGGACCTACCTGATACCGTGGCCGACCCATGTGCTAAAGACAATACAAAGGCTGTCAAAAGGCCTATGAGGAAGAAAGGCAGAGGTGATACTACTGTCAACAGTAAGGGAAAGAAAAATGCTCGATGGATATCGAGATGTGCTAGGAACAAACCCAAGCAAAACGTTGACCAGAAGACAATAGTGCTGAGCGAGGACTCGGACTCCGAAATTGAACGATTCTTGACTGAGGAATACCCCTATTCTCGTGGCCTATGCTCTATGGAACCCTATGACTATGTCTCCAACTTAACACCGTGCCTCAAGAACGACCCTAACTACCCAGGAATCAAGCTTCTCAATGAAACCCCTGGTAAATTGAAAGAACCCTCGCCTGTGATGCCGAAGCCCAATCAATCACCATGTACCCAATGTAATGCTTGGCTAGAATGTTATTACACTGACGTTCCCGTGTTGCAATCAAAGATCAAATCGTTAGAGGAACGGGTGACAGTGCTGTCAAAGGAGAACGACAGGCTACAATCCTACGAGAAGAAACAAAAAACCATCAGTTCGTTTGTCTTCAGAAATGTCGAAGCAGCAACGGCCTTTGTCAATTCAAAGTTATCATAATCAAATCATTTTATGATTGCCTAGGTATGTATTTCCATATTAATTTTGTTTTATCAGTTGGTTCGAATTAATATAACCGATTCGATTTGCTTTCAATAGCTTTGTTCGTTTTGATAGATTCAAAATGATTCTGTTACTTTTGTTTTACCAAAATGATTTTGTTATGAATTATGTATAGAATATTTGATTGCTAAACTCGGATGCAGCTATCTTTTGGATTGATACGATTTTGTTGTTGTTGGATTGTGTTGTCTCTGAGTTAGTTCAATTTATTTCTTATGGTTTGATTTTGAAACGATTCCATATGCTTGAATTAGCATGGTTCTTTACGTATGCAATGCATCAATATCAGTGATTGGTTTGATAAATACAATGTAATCTATTAAATAAAAAAAACAACTATGTTAGTTTTGGATTTAAAAACAATTTTGTTAATGGCTGAGTTGACATAAATTATTGCATGAAAAATCTACTAGATCGGTTACAGTTTGTGTTGATTGAAATTGATTCATGAAAATGATTTCATTGGTTTCGATTTTTAAAACGATTATGTCTGCTCCGAATTTGAAATAACAAGTGTTGAACAGATTGCATGTATCTCTGTTACCATTTGGTTGAACACGATTTCTGTCTGTTTCAAATTGGCATAAAGATTTGGTTACTTCTGGCATGAGCGATTTGCTTTGTGTTGATTTAATGATTAAAGATTTGGTTTAATAATTTGAATATATTTCTGTTAGTTTTTGATGGATTTAAAACGATTCCGTTTTCAAATTAGACTAGCTACATAATCATGAGATTCTGTAGCTAGTCTTCAAATTTAGATTTTTTGTTAATTTTACAAATAAAATATCATCTAAACTTGTTTATTCTTGTCCACTTTCAGGTGCATATGAATTTCAATGACCAATTGGATATGCTGTGGCAGTTTAGGAGACACTTTTATGATATAGTTTTGTTATATGTTGTTAGTTTTAGTCAGGAATATAGACTTGGGAGATTATTCCCAGATTTTTTGTAAACAGTGGTTGATAATTCCCACAGGAATGTTTTACCCTGTGGTCTTTAAATACTTGTTATTTTTTGTAATGAGAGGATCATCATCACGGTTGGGAGAATAGACTATGGATTTATGATTCAAGCTGGAATGAAAGTGGATGTCTTGTAACAACTTTAGCTTTCAATATATCAAACTTTTATTTCAAGTTTTCTTCATATCAATTTGCAATCAATTATCGACTACTTTAGCTATCGTAATTAGTTGCAGGTTGATGTGATTTGGTTTATGTGTTGTCCATATCTGATCTCTCTTATTTTAAAAAGTACAACATTTACTTTGTTTCAATTTAAGGAATTAAAGGTTTACCTTCTTCGTTAAATGAATCATTTTGTACAAATCTTTGCACACAGATTTATCCAAATGTGATGATTTGTAAATTATAAGATTGCTGTCATTTTTTATGTCTTGTTTGTCCTGTCGTTTATATTCAAAGAGCATTGTTGCTTCCTGTTTAAAAGAAGCCTATGGAAAATTTGATGTGGGTTTCCTCCCATCGAACAACTGAATCAGATACTTTGCAAGGGACAAATTGGAAAGCGTTATTACAAGTTAGTTTATTAGTGTTATTTGAGTAGTATAGATAGATATATATAGTTCAGATTTATAGTTAGGATTATTATTTTAATTGCTCATCTTAGATAGTTTTCATTTTATTTCTTTTTCATAAAATTATAAAAATAAAAGAAAAAACAATAGTTTTACAGTCATAGGACAATTTATAAATGATTTTTCCGGGTTTTCATTTAAAATCTGTAATCTGTAAATATTGTACATTTGTGATTAAGATATAATTCTGTTGATAATTGAACATTTAATTTAATTGAATTATTGTTGTATAATATTAGGCAATAGACTGTATATATATATATATATATTTCAGATTTGTTTATTAGTTTGCTTTAATTGTTGTTTATATTAGTTCCTTTAGTTAGTTTTCTTTCGTTTTCCTAGGACATAGATCGGCCAACGGAGCCGCTAAACCCGTCAGGGTGGATCATCCCAAACGGCTTGGGTTATTTAGACAACCCCAGACCGGATCCACTCTTCTAGTTGGCGAGTGTTCATATTCGCCCATCAACAAATGGTGCTAGAAGGAGGGCCTGAAATTTATTAATGGCACGAGGCGGTCATAACACTCCTCCACCACCTAACCGCTCACCTATAGTGACAATAATTCATTCGAACGACAACATTCCCCCTCAAACAACAACCACATCAAACGACGATCTATGGATCACAGTCTAACCAGCAACCCAAAATCCTATAGGTGGTGACATATAAGAGATTGTCCTCCAATCTCTGTTAAGAACACATAGTGCCTTAGCCCGTTTAAGGCAACCAAATCAACCTTTGGGACAACCTTTAGATTTCTCTGATATTCGAGAACAACTCAGAGGCACTAACCTCACTGTGAAACCTATAGATCCAATCCTCACTCCTGCTACAGGGGGATCTGGAATACCTCCCTCACCACCTCCATCATCTCCTTCTTCTTCTAGAGAAGACTCTTCTGACGAAGGCAGTTCCTCTTCTTAGCCTTCCACACTGCCTACACCAATGGCCAACCAGAACAATACTGCCAGACCTTGGCTCGACTAGGATGCAGTAGCCGTACCTGGGGCTCAACATCCCTTACCCAAACACCCAGAGAAGTGGCTTCCCAAGCTTGACCCTGACTCTAAACAGATCACCGAAGATCACATTAAAAAGTTTATGTTAGCCATTAGACTCCGCAATGTCAAGCATGAAGACGTGGTCTATAGGTTGTTCCCCTACACGTTCGAGGGAAATTCCTTTACTTGGTATTTTTCCCAGCAACCCCATACCATCATGTCTTGGGAAAAGTTCGAGTCATGCTTTTTGGAAAAGTTCGGAGACAACAAGTCCCCGAAAGTCCTGGTTATGGAGCTTTCTAGCTTAAGAATGAACCCAAAAGAGATAATTAAAGACTTTAATCAAAGATTCTTAACACTTAAGAACCGAATCCCTATGGATTCCATGCCTGCCGAGAATCTTATCATAGCATACTATACTAGGGCCTTGCATCAAAGTATAGCCATTTGGGTAAAACGATCTAAGAAAGCCACATTGTTATAGGCCTTCGAAGAGGCCAGCCAGATTGAAAAAGACATCCTCAGTTTAAAAGACACTACTAGCAACGAAACAGAGACTAGTTCATCTTCCAAAAAGAAGATCGAAATCCTCCCTAGACCTTCTCAAAATAAAGAACAACCTGAAAGCTCGGATTTAGAAAACCTAACTAAAGTCGTTCAAAAATTGTCAAATCAAGTTATAGATTTGAAAAGGACAGCCGAAGAAGCTTCTTCGAGCAAAGGGTCCTACAAACCCCCGTTCAGGAAGCCTTTTCCCACCAATCAACCTAATCCAACTACCGAGGGCCTTAATCTAGAAAGTCTGCAATTCACCCTTCAAACAATTCTAGAAGCCCAGGATAAATTGATGCCTCCTGAGATTCCTGAAGAGGTAGTTGAACAAGAGACAGTTCAAGAAGAAGAATATTCTCCAAACATTTTTGGACACTTCTCGGATAGCATTTTTCAAGCTAACATCGAGACAATACATTCCTACAATACTAGGAGTAAGACAACGAACAAAACTTCTTCCGAAAACACTACGACTTTGCCCCCAAAGAAATCTAAACCAATTGAGACTAAACAGAGTCATGTAAACCCCAACTTAGATTATGATTTAGTTGAATATCTTAAAAATTTAAGGGATAACATTTATGTTTATGAGTTATTAAAATTTCCATTTTTGCTACAAAAAATGTTACAAAACATCGCAGAGAATAGCAAAAATGGTAATTCAAACAAGGTTGTTTAGAACAAAGTTCCTTAGAAGACTTCCGCGAAGGGTAATCCTGATCCTCATGATAAAGGAAGCCTTTCTGTAAATAATGTAACAAATGTAGATAAATTAGCTTTAGAAATTGTGAGTAAAAAGCCACAACTACCACCCTTAGTACTCGCAGAAATGTACCTCCATTTTTGTTAACTTTCAAAATCTTTAATAGAAACATGCACAATTGTATGGTAGACTCAGGAGCGTCATCAATTGTGATGCCATCGTCTGTGTGTCAGAAGATTAATGCTGAAGTTGAACCATCCACTTTAAAAATAATCCAACTTGATCGAACCAGTGTTAAAGTCGTAGGCGAATTAAGGAATGTGCTTATAAGATTATCGTCTAACCCCAAGGTTCATCAAGTTATTGATATTATTGTTGTGGATATTCCAGAAGTGTATGGTCTATTTTTTAGCAGGGACTAGTCGGAGCAGCTACACAGCTATTTCGCGACAGATTGGTCTCACCTGTGGCTTCCAGAGAACAACAAGCCCAACAAAATCAAGGTAAATCATGAACGTTACCTTAAGTTCATGGTCACAGATTTGAATGATCCCAACGAACCATTTACACCTTCTGTCGATTCACCCGAAATACAAGGGATGGATACCTTTTTCAGCAATTTCATGGCCGAGACTTCAGCTATCACCAACCCAGAACAACAATCCGAGAGTGTAGCATATGTGCGGCCAACAACTTCTACACAATGGTCTCATGCATCCGATAAAAATCAAATTTGGTCTCTGTACTTTGATGGGTCAAAGTCCAAAGAAGGAGCTGGTGCAGGCTGCATTATTATCAATCTGGCAGGTAACAAAACCCTGATTGCATGTAGGCTAGAATTTTAATGTACTAATAACACAACAGAATATGAGGCTTTACTGCAAGGTCTCATAAAAGCTTTAGACATGAATATTCAAAACTTAACTGTCTTTGGCAATTCTGAAATCGTAGTTAGACAGGTAAGATATTTTATCCACTGTATGTCTCCGCATCTTAAAAGCTACAAATCCAAGGTATGGAATTTAATGAATAAGTTTTCTGCTTTCAATATAAATTCTATTCCTAGATTGAATAATGTTGAAGCCGATATATTAGCTAACGTAGCTTCCAAACTCTTTTCTGTAGAAGGCTTGTCTCTAGATGCATTCTTCGTCGAACTGTTGTTCAGGCCATCCGTTCCCGACAACATCACGAATTGGAGAGTCTTTGACGACGATCAATATATTATTAGCTTCCTTCATGTGGAAGAAACTTTTCAAGGTGCGGTGATCGAAGAATGAACTCACGACGACAATTTGTGCGATTTCACGGTAATACCAGATCCGAGAACTCCTGAATCTTCATCGGACATGGTAAATTCGATCCCTAAGTCTGTAGTTAGATTAGAGAAATTTTACGATCTTCAAGATAAATTCAAAAAATCGGTCAACTGTAAAACTAATAGTTCCTCTTTATCATATGAAAAAGTAAACTTAGGAACTAATGACAATCTGTAGTGCATTAATTTAGGGGTGGGGTGTTCTGAACAAGAAAAATATGCATTTGTTAAATTGTTTAAAGAATTTAAAGATGTTTTTGCGTGGACGTATGATGACCTTAAAACTTTCGACCCCAACATCATACAACACGTCATTCCTATGAAACCCCAGACCTTTCCCTTTCAACAAAAATTAAGAAAAATGCACCCTAAGCTCGAACCAACCGTCAAAAAAGAATTAAATAAACTCCTGAATGCTAAGATAATTTTCCCAGTTAGGCACACTCAATGGGTTTCTAACCTTGTCCCTGTCCGGAAGAAAAGTGGGGAAATTTGACTATGCGTCAATTTCCGAAACCTTAATAGAGCATCTGATAAAGACAACTATCCTGCCCCACCCATGGAACAGATCCTACAACAGGTATCTGGTTTTGAAAGGATATCCTTATTGGATGGTTTTTTGGGGTACAACCAAGTCCTGATGTCTCCTCCAGACCAACTTAAAACTACCTTCCGCACTCCATGGGGCACCTACGCTTATCAAAAAATGCCCTTTGGATTGATTAATGTCGGTGCCACTTTCCAGAGAGCGATGGACATCGCTTTCCGAGGCTTAATAAATCATTTCGTCGTAGTTTACTTAGATGATGTTACTGTATTTTCTAAAAACAAAACCGATCATCTAGCTCATTTAAGAGTCGTTCTATAGCGATGTCATAAATACGACATTTCCTTGAATCCTAAAAAATCCATATTTCCAGTAGAACAAGGTAAACTCTTAGGATTTATTCTGTCAAGCAAAGGGATGATTATCGACCCCGAAAGGACTCAAGTCATATCAAAACTTCCCCCTCCTACATCCAAAAAGTCTATGCAGTCTTTCTTAGTCCAGATGAACTTCGTCAGGAGATTCGTCCCTAGTTTCTTCGAAATGGTCAGACCTTTACAGAACCTAATTAAGAAAGACGCACAATATCATTGGGGACCCTTATAAAACCAAGATTTTAATGCAATAAAAAATTCCATAATAGATGCTCCTTCTCTCATGAGCCTCGACTTTTCCCAAGACTTCACGCTCTACACTTTTGCTTCTGACCGCTCCTACGTTGTTGTCCTTACTCAAAAGAACACCGAAAACAATGAAGTACCCATTGCCTTTATGAGATCTGCTTTCAAAGGCGTGGAACTTAATTACCCAACGGTTGATCAGCAAGCCTACGCTGTTTTCAAGGTAGTCAAGCACTTCCGGTATTATCTTTTGAAATCTAGTACGAAAGTTATTGTCCCTTATCCAGCCGTCAGGAACCTGTTAGTGCAGAAAGAACTAGGTGAAAAGAGGGCTAACTGGGTTACTTCTTTACAGGAGTACGACATAGAAATTACCCCATCTCAGATAGTGAGAGGCCAATGGTTATGAAAGTTAGTTGTTGATTCAACAACAGGACAACAAGAAGAAAATGAGAGGTCAAACCTAGGACATCACAATCAAAATGCAATCTGCTGTGCACAAAACTCTGTTAGTCCCTGGTATGATGATATAAAATTCTGTCTTGAACATGGGTCAGCCCCCTGTCACTTGGATCCCACTAAAAGAAGAGAGTTAAGATTAAAGGATGCCTCCTTTCATTTGATTAATGGTATTCTGTTTCATCAAAATTTTGATGGCGTACTGATGCACTGTCTTGAGAAAGACGAAGCAAAAAAAGTCTTACTAGAATTGCACGCAGGAGAAGCTGGTGGGAATTTTGGTGGTGACACCACTGCCCATAAAGTTTTGAGAGCCGGTTATTACTGGCCCACACGTTTTAGAGACTCCCATGCCTTGTGCCGCAATTGTATTATTTGCCAAAAAGCATCAAGGCGGTTACAGAAACTAGCCTTTCCTTTACAACCCATTTCAGTAGAATCCCCTTTTCAGCAGTGGGGCCTTGATATTATAGGTCTAATCAAACCGCCATCCTCACAGCAGTATAAGTTTATCATAACAGCCACAGATTATTTCACCAGGTGGTCTGAAGATGGCACCTCAAGAATCGTGAATACCAGTCAGGTAATTTCCTTTTTAAATTCAAATATTATTACTCGTTTTGGTATCCCTAATTGTTTAGTATTCGATAATGCCTCTTATTTTTCGTCTCTTGAGATGAGCGAGTTCGCTCTAGAAACATAAATTAAATTGAAGTATTATGCTAGCTACTACCCTCAGGGCAATGGATTGGTAGAATAAACAAATAAGAATCTAATTAAAATTATCAAGAGAACGGTAGCTGAAAATCACAAAAACTGGCATAATGCATTGTTAAACGCAATTTGGGATAATAGGGTAACACCAAAAACTATTGTAGGTAACTCCCCCTTCTTTCTCGTTTATGGTAGAGAAGCAATTCTGCCACCACACGTTCTTCTTCCCTCACTACAGCTATCACAGAAAATACAAGAAGAGGACTATCCCCCTTTGGAAAACCAGATTAACACCTTAATGAAGCTAGAAGAGGTAAGAGACCAAGCTAAATGTAAGTTAGATCAGCATCAACTAGTGGTCAAAAGCTGGTTCGATTCTAACTCTGCCTCTGATAGGAACTTCGAAGTAGGTGACCTCGTCTTGAAATGGGACAAACCGCATGAGGGAAAGGAAGAGCACACAAAATTTCAAAACTTATGGCTTGGATCATTTTTAATTGCTGAGAAATTGGGTCCCAGCTCTTTCTGATTGTAGAATCTAGAAGGACAGTCTGACACCTATCCGGTGAATGGCCAATCTCTGAAAAGATATTTCACTTGATGACAACCCGTGTACACTGTGTAAATATTTTTCTTTTGTTTGCTTTTCTTTTACTATTTTGGTTTTGATTTTTCTTCTTGTACTTATCAGTTTGTATTTTTGGAAATACACATACCTGAATTTTGGAACTGTTCAGACAAAGAAAACAGAAAATTCTTTCACTGAAATGACTGTTGAAAAATTGTCTAAACATCAATTATATACTTCTGAAATTTACATCTGTGTTGAAAAGACTGTTGTTTGAAAGAAGTTAACTGATTCCGATCTATGAGTAAATCCTGTCACGATCATCTATTATCTTATTACGTTGTCCCTGTTCCTTAAAGAAATGACTCAGAAGATGTCTCTCTGCCTTAGAAAGTTGGTTCTGTAAATAAACCATCTCTGGATCTTAATGAAGGACAATTCTAAAAAATTCTGTTGAGGTCTGTAAAAAAATATGTTAAAATATCATAATTTTCAGCGTCGCCCCGCTCGATTATATATCTTTAAAAAAACAAAATAAATCATTAAAAGAGATGTGGGAAGTGCTTGTAAACCCGCCGGGATGCTGAACAGGTCTGCTGGTAGTAGGTAAATGCATGCATGACGCCAAGATAACTTCATCGGTGTACTGAATAGGCCTGCTGGCAGCGAAGCAATGTCGGGTATATGAAAATTTGCAAATATGAAACCTCTTAACCTTAACATGTCCTTTATTCTGATATAGAACTTCTTGGCAGGATACAGATATCAGAGTGGGTTAAATGGANGCTCTGTCAACAGTATTGGAGATTTTATCTTTAATATCGTGGCTCGCTTGTCTTAAGACTACTATCAGTTTTCATCCTTTAAACACTGCTAGAATATTTGATTAATGATGATGTTTAAACAATTTTCTAGTTATTTCTATGGAATTATTCTTGTTATCTTAATCTGAATTTGTTCTTTTGGCAGAGATAACTGCTTCTACCAGTGTGTCTCCATTGTTGGCAGCCATTTCACATTTTTATCCTATCCTAATAAGTTGCCTACCCAAGTGTTTTGGAACCTTTGATCTTCATCACAATCTTTGAATAAAACAACACTATTATTTCTTGCATTTGCACACCTGCCTTTATTCTTGTTTTCACGACTGCAAGCGTGAAAACTTTAATTTCGAAGTCACATTAAAATTGTCATTGGATTATTATGGTCACTCTTGTCTATGTGTTCATTGCATTTCCAATTTAATTATAGTCGCACAGTTGGAAAGACTCCAAGATCTTTACTCATTTGACATTCTTTAATTCTTAATATGACTTCATTTTTATAAGATTGTGATGATATTATAATGACTGTCATTGAGTCCTTAATACATTGGTGGTTTGATGTTCTATAGTCTTTCATCGATTTCCTTGACACATTGGTTTCATGAAAACACATTGACGTTGTGGTTAGACCCTTGGTGTAATCATTTCATACAACACATATTTGTTATGATCGAACCCTTGGTGTTGATTTCAAATCATTGTTTTGATTTTAAAAACTATGCAAACACTATGCTTATGAAAATTTTTGGGTCGACTTACCATAGATTTCATTAATTGTTTGAATGGCATTGTTTTTAACATATGCAATAGTGATTTGAATCACGATATATGCCGTCGGTTGTACATTTGGATATGACTGTTTTGCATGGGTTGATTTCATTCCACCACCCTCACACACTCGGGCATTAATGCCTCCCTTCTATCCTGGGTCACCTCTGTTGGTTTTCAGGGAAGTCTGTGAGCTATTTGATCCGATGTATACCCTGTTCAAACCCTTGACGGTTCACCCTGCTCACTGTGTGCTCCTGTCTATGGCACCTGTGGTGCGCATAAAGACAAATGGTAGCCAAACACTCCTGCTGTTTGACAATGCTCAAAAGGATTTGGAAAATGGTGGTTGGCTGGTGTTTATCCAAAGGTTTGAGGGTTTCAACCTTTCGGTTGCCCAACAATTCACCCTCGCCTTCGACGGATGCAGGGCTAAGGTCGGAGACGTACAACTCGAGCTAAATGAAGAATTCCTAAGCTCAACTACAAGACTACCAGCTACAGGGAAAAGGTGGTTTAAAAATTCCAAAGTAGATGAGGTGTCATGGCTGCTCCTATTCACATCAAGAAAGATTGTTAGCTGCGATAGAGGTTTTCCTATTACTACCCTCAAACCCAGGTGGCACGATCTTTTGGCAATCGTTAAGCAGTTTGTGACCTGCGAAGGTTGTTATGGCTTGGTATTTCTTTATCATCTTCAGTCATTGATGAATTTTATAGGCTACCCTTTAAATATACCACATTGTCTCTTGCGTAGTCTGTACAAGATGGCCAAACAATTCAAGCGTGAGAAGGCTGATAGCAGCCTTTTTCATCACTGCTTGATCAAACTCATTATCATCCACCATTTGAGCCTTAGTGGTGACTGTTGGCAAGCCTTCCTATCTAGGAATGGCTTTTCCACTTCTGAGTCTATCCAAGTGGACAAGGTGGTGGTTGTTGAAACTCTGGTTGGACCAGCCGTGCCACTTCATCTCCTTCTACCCCCTGTCAAACCCTCAGATTGCCCCAACATGGCCCTACCCGATACCATGGCCGACCTGTGTGCTAAAGACAATACAAAGGCCGTCAAAAGGCCTATGAGGAAGAAAGGAAGAGGTGATACTACTGTCAACAGTAAGGGAAATAAAAATGCCCAATGGATATCGAGATGTGCTAGGAACAAACCCAAGAAAAACATTGACCAGAAGCCAATAGTGCTGAGCGAGGACTCAGACTTCGAAATTGAATGATTATTGACTGAGGAATACCCCTATTCGCGTGTCCTATGCTCTATGGAACCATATGGCTATGTCTCCAACTTACCTCTGTGCCTCAAGAATGACCCTAACTACCCAGGAATCAAGCTTCACAATGAAACCCCTGGTAAATTGAAAGAACCCTCGCTTGTGATGCCGAAGCCCAATCAATCACCATGTACCCAATGTAATGCTTGGCTAGAATGTTATTACACCAACATTCCCCTATTGCAATCAAAGATCAAATCGTTAGAGGAACGGGTGACAGTGATGTCAAAGGAGAACAACAGGCTACAAGCCTACGAGAAGAAACAAAAAACCACCGGTTCGATTGTCTTTAGAAATGTCGAAGCACCAACGGCCTTTGTCAATTCAAAGTTATCATAATCGAATCATTTTCTGATTGCCCAGGTATGTATTTCCATATTGATTTTGTTTTATGAGTTGGTTCGAATTAATATAACCAATTCGATTTGCTTTCAATAGCTCTGTTCATTTTGATAGATTCAAAATGATTCTATTACTTTCGTTTTACCAAAATGATTTCGTTATGAATCATGTACAAAAGATTTGATTGCTAAACTCGGACGTAGCTATGTTTTGGATTGATATGATTTTCTTTTTGTTGGATTGTGTTGGCTTTGAGTTAGTTCAATTTATTTCTTATGGTTTGATTTTGAAACGATTCTGTATGCTTGAATTAGCATGGTTCTTTACGTATGCAATGCATCAATATCAGTGATTGGTTTGATAAATACAATTTAATCTATTAAATCGAAAAAACAACTCTATTAGTTTTGGATTTAAAAATGATTTTGTTAATGGCTGAGTCGACATAAATTATTGCATGAAAAATCTACTAGATCGGTTACAGTTTGTGTCGATTGAAATTGATTCATGAAAATGATTTCATTGGTTTCGATTTTTAAAAGGATTTTGTCTGCTCCAAATTTGAAATAACAAGTGTTGAATAGATTGGATGTATCTCTGTTACCATTCGGTTGAACACGATTTCTGTCTGTTTCAAATTGGCATAAAGATTTGGTTACTTCTGGCATGAGTGATTTGCTTTGTGTTGATTTAATGATTAAATATTTGGTTTAATAATTCGAATATATTTCTGTTAGTTTTGGATGGATTTAAAACGATTTTGTTTTCAAATTAGACCAGCTACAGAATCATGAGATTCTGTAGCTAGTCTTAAAATTTAGATTTTTTGTTAATTTTACAAATAAAATATCATCTAAACTTGTCTATTCTTGTCCACTTTCAGGTGCATACGAATTTCAATGACCAATTTTATATGCTATGGCAGTTTAGGAGATACTTTTATGATATAGTTTTGTTATAGGTTGTTAGTTTTAGTCAGGAATAGAGACTTGGGAGATTATTCCCAGATTTTTTGTAAACAATGGTTGATAATTCCCACAGGGATGTTTTACCCTGTGGTCTTTAAATACTTGCTATTTTTTGTAATGAGAGGATCATCATCACGGTTGGGAGAATACACTGTGGATTTATGATTCAAGCTGGAATGAAAGTGGATGTCTTGTAACAGCTTTAGCTTTCAATATATCAAACTTTTATTTCAAGTTTTCTTCATATCAGTTTGCAATCAATTATCGACTACTTTAGCTATCATAATTAGTTGCAGGTTGATGTGATTTGGTTTATGTGTTGTCCATATCTGATCTCTCTTATTTTAAAAAGTACAACATTTACTTTGTTTC
>JASDQU010032748.1:13492-27071 GCA_032191745.1 Picea mariana | reverse complement strand
GGGACTAGTTCCTTGAGGACCTTTTCAGAGTTGATTTTATTTTTTTATTTTGTGGGGATTTCAATAATGTCCAAATCTATGATGATAAAGAGGGTTTGAATCAGTTCCAAACGCTTCCATGGGATAGAATGACCTTAAGGTTAAGCTTGGTTTGTATGACCAAAATAAGTTTTGAAGGCATGAATAGTTTGAATTAAAATTTCCTTGGTCAAATTTTCCAAAAGGTATAGAGAGGGTTTTGAAAAGGATCGATATATCCATGCTATTAAAGAATGATGTTTTTTTCTTTGACTACAAAGGGGGCAGAGCAATGCAAGTGTTGAGGGAATTTACCATCTCTAATAATCAACCCACTGTGCTCTCCATCATATGGGGCACCACTAAGATGAGAATAAAAAAAACAAGATATCACCTTGATGTTTCTCACCTATGGGATTATTAGAGGATTCCTCTATGTCAGTCAAATGTGAATCAACTAGTCAATGGCCATTTTGTAGGGAATTATTTTCTTACTCTCTTGGGGAAAAAGAAACCATAAACAATACAATGGAATGCCTCTATATTTTCAATATTGTCTCTATTCGAAAGTTGCAAATGGATAAACTCAATGTTATAGGAAAATTTGAGATGAATCCCCAAAATGTTTGGCCAACATGAGTTGGTCTTGGGTGCAAATAGATCAGGTCTTTAGGTTCTTAGGGATCCCCTTTACCCTTTAGACATCTCCAAAGAAGCTTTGGAAAGTTGCTTTCCAAAGGATTTCCAAGGTGAATAACTCGGTTCCAAATATGTACCAAGGTCCTTGCTTCCATGCATCTCTATTCATCTTCATGTTGGGTCCATCATATTTTTCCCTATCATAGGCTTGAAAACATCCTTTGGACTTTCTCTAGGCTAGTGCTAATGGTAAGAAAGGCTTCTACTAAATTAGTTGGAGCAAGCACAAGCTCTATGTGCTAACTAGGTTATAAAGGCTATCAAGGGCAAGGAGGGTTGGAAGGAATTGCTTCAAAATTGTGCCTCCCAAATGAGATCCTTTGGAGAAATAAAGCTAGATCAATGTCAATTTGCAGGCCTTTCTTCTCACCCCTACTTGGGTGAATATTAGGGGATGTTTGTGACCCAAGGTATTTGGAAAGAAAGGAGGTCATGAAGCCCAAATTGACTTGTAAAAGTAACTCATTGAGCACTAACATGTCATTCAATGAGAATTGTATATGGTGATCCCTTGTTGTGCAATATAATTGAAAGACTTCAATTAACTCTACTTGCCATTATCACAGTTGTTGATATTTTTATGTGCAAACTAGATATTGGAATAGATGGCCCACATTGAAGGTTGAATTCAATTTAGCCAACATGGACAAGTTGATTTTGGACCAGGTCAAAGGCCTCATCATGGATTATTTGTTTCTCAATATTGGTTTGAAAGCCTCGTTAGTGGCAAGACTAGTGATGACACTGCACCAAAGGGTTTGATAAATGTCATCTTGTATATGGTTATTGTAGTGCCCCCACTATTAACCCATATAAATACCATTAAAATAAATGCATGCATAAAGATTTATCATGAATCTAACATCATTTTTAAAACATGAATGCAGCTCAATTAACATTCACACACTATCATATAATTGCTTAAAACTCAAAGTATACACATAACAAATAAAACCCATAATTAAAAAAATGAAATAGAGATAAAAACACTTGTATTTTATCCACAATTGTACAACCAAATGCAAAGGATGGATGTTCCACCCAACCATATATTTGTTGCTCCAAATCTCAGTGGTAAATAACCCTAGAATTGGGGCTATGAATCCACAAGAGAGGGTGTCTCTATTTTTCACTCACAACCCAATATTACCCACAACAAATGGATTTTCCTATAGCTATACCAATCCTCCAACTTGATTCCCCTCAACCTACACAACCCAAGGAATGGGATCCCCCTTCTCTACATGCAATCCCTGAGGCCTTCCCACTTCCCTCCAGGGCTCCAACATAGATTGGCTAGGAATATTCCTTGTTGGGAAGTCTAGGGACTTACAACTGCAATAGGTAAAGCTCACAACAACAAGCTTACATGTTGGTGGGGTAATCTCTTACTCAAAATTTCACTCTATAATCCTAACAACATGCTCCTTCATGAATTTATAGCTCCAACAAGCTGCCACACATGTCCACCCTCTTATTGTCTCAAAAACTATCTACCATACACATTTCAATTTTCCTTTTGCCCATGCATGTTGGCTCTCACATTTCCCAATGTTGATTGTACTTATCCCCATGCTCTCAATAACTATGTGAAGTGTATTTTCACACCAACCCTCTTACATGTGTTTAATGATTGAGGCTTTGATACACTCAAAAGGAATTTAGAAAGCTCATACACAATAATAATTTTTAGAAAGTGGGTTGGGATTAATATACATGAATAATTCCTCCTTGGACCCCCTCTTAGACCCTCCCGTCTCTTGTGGAAACTTAGCCCCCATTACTCCATCTATTTCAATATGCATCCAACATTGCATTTTATATTATTACGATATACATTGTTTACATATTACATAGTCAAGCCTGCAACATACATTGTATTTACATTATACATCGCTAAATTGGGGATTAAAAATGGGGATGCTACAGTTATTGTTAGTTATACAGATGGCAAGAATTGAATCTCCAACACAATAAAGCCCGGAAGATTCCTTCCAAGTAGAAGACCTGGTTGTTTTGGATCCAAATGATATAGAAGTCATTAGTCAAACCTAAGATGAAATTCTTGCAAACTATAATATTTGGAAGTGCCTCAACCCAAGGGCCCCTTTTGAAACAAGAATGAAATTGTTAAGAAATTTTTTTATTTTTTTATTTTATGTTAATTCATTGTAGGAATGGCGAGCCTATAGTCTTTGTAGCCAACTTCTCCCTACCACCATTTCTTGGACATCTAAGAGTGGTGGGCCTATTTTTCTTTGTATACAACATTATATTATTGAACATAACAACAAGTATACCTAGTAGATGGTGCTCTAACTTGTGCCAAACTTCATTTGCAGATTCATGTTTAGGTTAGAAAGGTAGAGCTAGAGCTAGTGCATCTAAGAAGATTGATTAAGGTTTTTTGGGGGGAGGCTCCATGAACCATGAGACAAGTCCCTCCAAATGCTCACTCTCATCCTAGCTTGGCCCAATTCCATAGGTATAAGAGATGCTCTGACACATGGTGAGCCATCTTACACGTGAATGTCGGAAACAACACAATTGGCCTCCTCCCCCTTAGCCAAATAATGATGATTTCCCTCAACTAGCATTAGCCATTTCAAATGTGGAGAAGTAGTCTTAGCAACAACGAAATGACAAATTAGATCCTACCCCCTGCCCCCACCCATTACTAAGATCCTTCCATTGAGGCATGGGGCCCAATCACCTATGACAAGGACAATCTACCACTTGATGTCATGCTTTATGACAATGAAATGTCCTTGATTTTGGTGCTATGGTATTATGGCCCTTGGGAATGGCCTTTATAATTTTTTGTTCGTAACCTTAAGTCTAAGAAAAATACTTGACTCTTCCAACTTCATAACATGTGGAGGCCTCCCATAGAGACTAAGAAGGCCTATTTTTTCTAGTTTATGATGCTTTAAGGTTTGGTCTTGGGCAAAATATTTTTCGTGGACAAGGCATATCACAACCCAAAAATGTTTTATGAGACAAAATGGGAAGTCTCCTAGTAGTTRTGTCTAAGAAAATCATCTTTCCAAGTGGAAAAATCCTTTGGGCCATTGAATTCATCGCAATGTGGCAAATTCTTCAGATAGAAGTCCTCTACTAGATTTGGAAGAAAGAAAMGATTCATTTTTTAKTAAGGCACAAACCTAATTTTTTTCTTGGTATGTCAATTCCTTGATTTGTGTAAATTTTCACTTGTAGAATATTGTCCAAGTCCAGAAGCTTGAAATGGAAGTGTTGGACCTATGTAGCAAGAAATCCCCTAATCAGTCTCTCACCCCTTTTGCTCGTTCTAGACAATCCCATATTTTAGAAGCAAGGCATCTCCATTAGGCTAGTTGGGTGTTCGAGAGAGAAGGAAACTGGTAGAATGGTGTCTCATTTAGCCTAACCTACCCCATTAACACAATGACAAGTCCATTCTCTTTAAATACCCCAACAATCGTTCCAGAATTCAAGGGAGTACATAAAAATTCATTATCTTTGACAATTTTAGCATTTATTGTGAGYGGATCCAAGAAGTGTAGGTGAGATCCATGACCCCTTTCTATCAAAGATTCACAGTCTATTTTATGAAGAGATGGCCAGGTTAATCAAKAAAGTAGTAYTGTGAGGTGTAGGGCTCGAATCCGAGTGGAAGTGTGCAACTAGATTTTTGACAGAGCCAGGACGCGGCATGGCATGAACAAGGAAAAACATTTCAAGTCTTTGGATAACTCAGATTTTGTCAAAGCATCAGATTCACGAGTTGAGAACCTGGGAAGACTCCTATTTAAAGGAAGGCTTTTCTTTGGCAATATGAATATCTCTATTTGTCTCAACCTTCTGTCAATTTCAGGGCAATTTACTTTGTTTGTGTCTCAACAAAGTGGGCAAGTGGCCAAACAAGACAAGAGGATTTTGGTGTGTAAATGTCTACTTCATCCTATTTTGAGTTGGCACACATCCATATGACTAGTATTAGGTAATTGGAACTTAACCAAAAATTCCATCGTTAGACATAGAGGGTACTTATTGTCCTTTTTTCCTTCCAGGCTACGAATTTATAAGTGTCCTCCCCCTTTCCCCCTTTGAATCTTAAGTTGGTTGGAAGGTCCATTTGGAAATCCATGGTTTGGTCTTCTCTAGGTGTTTTTAGCTACTGGATTACTATAGAAMATTCCCGATGCTAAACCCCACYCCAACTCATTTATGTTAGGAAGTTATTTTCCTTAGCCTTTTAACACCTTCCCAATGATGTCATGGAAATTWAGTGGTGGCCCAATTTCTCTTATTTATACTATTACCCAAKTTTGGTTAAAGTTTTAGACACCCATTCATTCACTTTAGTAATTTGATTAAAATGAAAAAACTTAAGAAAAACATGAAAAYAGATAATTTGTGTACGAAGAGAGTGTATATGGTTTACTAGATAATAGTAATTTAGTAACCCAACTCATTTATGTTTTTTTTTTAAGTTAGATTAATATATTGAAGCCTGCTAAAGAGAAAAAATTACAGATGGCAAAATATCCCGAGAGACCATGGCAACATCGCCCTCGTGGGAAACCAATGTTGCCAACTAGTCGTAGAGTTTCCCATTGTCCATGCAATTGTCAAAAATTGTAAAAAACAAAAATGTGTTAAGCTTAGAAACTAGGAAGCTACGTAGGGCTGGAACCCAATAAACTAAATTGTTTGGAAACATAAATAAAACCAGAGAAACCTGAGGACGTTGGGATCATCCGGAACTGGGGTCGGGCTTTCATTTTTTCTGTTGGTCTTGTGCAATGTCCTTGCAAGGAATCCTTGTGTCCTGGGTGGTATTCCGGAGAGCTCGAAGAAGAGACTCCAGTTGCTCCTCTCGTCGAAACCAACGGTCATCCCTGTTTAACAACTCCTTAATGGCACACTTGACATCCATGACTGAAATCTGGATGAAATCCAGAGAATTCTTCAGATTCTCAAGCCCATCGTACTGTGAACAAGTAGGAGGAGACAGAGGGGGTGGTGGAACATCAGAAGAAGAAGGGGGGGAGGAANGGGAGAGGGGAGGAGGAGGAAGAGAGAGGGGTGATCGGACTGGGGGGAGCGGAGGGTGGAGGGGGACAGGGTTGATAGTGATGGATGGGTGGTGGCTATGGGATGAGCTTGGGAGTAAAACCAAGGGAATTTCCAAAGCTATCGAACCACTCAACTCTGCACACAAACGGAGAGGACAAAGGAGGGAGTTCCGGAGTGGTGGCACGATTAGGAGGGAGTTCCAGAGTAGAGGCGCGAACAGGGTCAGGGGGGGAGTTTCGGAGTGGAGGCACGGACATGAGCTAGAGGAAAGTTTTGAGGAGCTTGCCTACCACGACCCATGAGCCATGACCTCGTGCAGCGTACCAATCCGTCACACACTTAGTCTTACCTCATTGACATGACATCGAGAATAATACCAGGAGAGGAGGGGAGGAAATGAACCAAAGGTGGAGCGGAAGGAAGAGCTTGAAGCAGAGGGATAAGATCGAACCAAAGACAAAGAGAAACTCGGACTGGTGTGTGACTGTGAAGAGTGAGAGGCAAATAAGGCGAATGATCCATGACTTTCATCGTCGTGGACCAAAAACCAGAGATATGGGGCTTGCGATGGGATTGGTTAGGAGGCCAGCCCATCACATTTACCACCCCTGCGAGCTAGAGTGCCATTACCATAAACAGCCTTGTGCAAAAATGAGTGTAAGGGTACGTCGATCAAAGTTTTAAATGCATGGATTAAATTCCTGGAATGAGTGTGGGTTGCGGTGGAGAGGTGGTGTGTGAGTTGTGTCTAGGTGTCCGCCCATCTGTCCATGCGCTTGATGATCCCGTTGACACCCCATCCGAGGGTACCCAACTCATTTATGTTTGAAAGTTGTTTTCGTAGACTTTTAACACCTTCCCAATGATGACATGGCAATTTAGTGGTGCCCCTACTCTCTCATATTTATCGTGATTACTTAATTTTTAGTTGAAGACTCAATTTTTGGGACATGTTATTTTAAGGATTTTAAGTAAACTTTATATAAAAATGTATTGAAAATCAATTTTAACTAATTATGATAGACATTTGTCCACTCACTACTAAATTATTATACTGAAATGTATTCAAATGACAAAGTTTAATGAGAAGTAATATGTGTATACAAATTGTGACCTTGTAGTGAAATGTATTCAAATGACAAAGTTTAAGGTGAATGTTTTGTGGCTATCTCTAGTTGTCACTAATAATTAGTGAAAATAGGACCTAGTCAATATATTAGGCAAAAGATTTATGGTAGTTGAACAAATTGCATTTTGTCAAAGCACCGGCTTCAAGAATTGAGGACCTGGGAAAGAGTACCCGCCCGTGACGAAACAGATCTCTCTATTTGTCTCGGCCTGCTGTCTGTTTCGGGGCAATTGACTTTCTTTGTCTGTCTCATGGAGGCGGTGGGCAGCGAAACGGAACGCGAGGATTTCGACGTGGAAATGTCCGCTTCAGCTTATTCTGAGCTGTATCAGGGAGGCGGGTGGGAAGCGAAACGGAACGGGAGGATTTCGGCGTGGAAATGTCCGCTTAAACCTATGCTGAGCTGGCACATGTGCGTATGACTAGGATTAGGTCATTGGCCATTGTTAAACCTGGTGGGTATTTATTGTCCCCTCTGCCTTCTAAGTCGCCAATTTATGTGTACTTCCCCCTTTCCTTTCCCTTTCAAATATTAAATTGGTTGGAAGGTCCACCAGGAAATCCATGGTTTGAATGTTATGTTGGTTGGAAGGTCCACCAAGAAATCCATGGTTTGAATGTTATGTTAGTTGGAATGTTTATTTGGAGGGTTTATGAGGAAATCCATGGTTTGAATGTTATGTTAGTTGGAGGGTCATGAAATCCATGCATGTTATTTTAGTTGGAGAGTTCATGAAATCTATGGCTTGGTTTGAATGTTATGTTAGTTGGAGGGTCTATGAAATCCATACATGTTATGTTAGTTGAAGGGTTCATGAAATCCATGGCTTGGTTTGAATGTTATGTTAGTTGGAGGGTTTATGATGAAATCCATGGTTTGAATATTATGTTAGTTGGAAGGTCCATGATGGAATCCACAATCTGGTCTTTTATAGGTGTTTTAAGTCAATGTTTTAGTATAGGATATTCCTTTTACCCAATCCTAGTCCAACTCATTTATCTTATAAAGTTGTTTTTTTTTAACATTTAACATCTTTCCAATAATGATATGACAATATAGCATATCTTACTTTGTTTTCTTTAACATTTTAACATCTTTCCAATAATGATGTGATAATATAGCATATCTTACTTTTTTTTTTCTTAATTAAAAATTCATTGGGACCTGTCATTTTAAGAATTTTTTAATGTTATGTTAGTTGAAAGGTCCATGAAATCCATGGTTTGAATGTTATGTTAGTTGGAGGGTCCATGATGGAATCCATGGTTTGAATGTTATGTTAGTTGGAAGGTCCATCATGAAATCCATGGTATGGTCTTCTCTGGGTGTTTTTAGCCCATGTTTTAGTATAGGACATTCCCTTTACCCAACCTCACTCCAACTCATTTATGTTACAAAGTTGTTTTTTTAGCATTTTAACATCTTTCCAAAAATAATATGACAATTCAGCATGTCTTACTTTTTTTTTTTAATTGAAGATTCAGTAATTTTAAGAATTTTTGAGTAAACCTTACCTAAAATGTTTTTATTATTCAATTATAATGAAATTGATTAAAATAACAAAGTTTAAAGAGAATATGAAAGTAGGTAATATGTGCACATAGATTGTGACATTCTAAATTATAAGTTCAACTTTTACTTTTAAATGTTTCATGACTATTTTTGGGCATTGGGATAGCCAATCAAAATGGAACCTAGTCAAGATATTAGATGAACTCTATGAAATTTGAACATTAATTAAATGTGAGAAACTCCTTGCACCTCACTACTAGTCCCAACATATTGAGTCGTCTAAAAAAGTCGTAGACTTTTAAGAGAGCATGCAATAGGTTTAGATTTTTAATATGGGTACATGGATCTTGAGCTTCCTATGTTGTAAGTTCGGTGCTTACTTCTTGGTGCCCCTTTGACTACCTCCAGGTGTTGGAATAACTCGTAGAAATGGACCTTAATCAAGGTACCAAGTAAAATCTGTGAAATTTATATCTTGACTAAAGAGAGGAGAAGAGTTCCCTTTATGAGCATAAATGAGCATGAGAAAGGACCCTAGTAGATCCGTATGAGTGGTGTTGGCTTAATATTGGTAGAAAACACCTCCAAAGCCTTTCTGTGTGGGTTATGGGCATTCGGGATTTGGATTGCTTTCCTTCCCCTTGCTTGATGGATGAATAAAGAGAGTGATTATGACTAGAAAGAGTTTTATTCGGGGTGGGGATGGTTTTGGTTGGAATAAAGAGGGAAGAAACTCTAGAATCACCCTCACTCACTGGTCCAAATTATTAAAATGAGAAATTTAAAAAAAAAACATGGAAATATCTTAAATTTATAATATACTTAGGTGAACCATAACTTCCAAAAGTTAGAAGTATAACTCCAACCTCTAAATGCTTTCATATCTACTTCAATATGTCCAAACAATTCATAAAATTAAAACATTGTCATTCACAAGAGTTCATCAAATTTGTCATTCACAAGAGTTCATCAAATTTAAACCTTTGGCTAAAAATACAAAATTCATCACTTCCCTCAAACTACAAATTTAAACTTTTGACTAAAAATACAAAATTCATCACTTCCCACAACCAACCCCAACACCAAAAATACAAAAGTCATCACTTCCCTCAAGCTACAAATTCCGACATTTGACTTAAAAATACAAAATTCATAACTTCCCCTAACTAACCCTAACACCAAGCCAATTGGGCCCATTCAGAACCCATCCAAGAGTTGTGAAGGAGGTGATTAGTCCATTAAACGCAAAGTCCCCATCTTGTTGGATAGCAGTGGACGTGGACTGAACGACTTCAAGTCTAAAAGAAAGATTTAGTTTAAACCTTCATGTCGTTAACTAAATGTTAAAAAGAAATCTTCATGAATATGTAATTTAAGGTGGGGAGAAAATTAAAAGTGACCTTGTTTAAATATTAAAAAATAAATTGTCCAGTAACTTAAATTTAATATAGTTTTGGTTACGTTGAGTATGGTAGACAATGTGATTATGTCTTTCACAACTTTTTGTATAGAGATTATTTAAAATATTAATAAGTTAATATATTTTTAGAAAATAAGTTATAATTATTGTTTTATTATGAGTAATTTAATAAATAGATAAATTTAAAAACAAAATTTTATAATTAATTTTTTCCATTTTTACAAAATTCTTAAACAAAAATTTTGATTAAAAAAAATAAATCTATTTCTAAAAAAAATATTTTGAACAAATATGTTTTAAAAAAATTTAACCTTTTGTAAATTGTCTCATGTTTATTAATAATTTTAACATTAAAAAAATTATATTATGTTATTGTTTTATTATGATCGATGATAATAATGATTAATGTCTATTGAGATCATAAATGGTTTATCAGACTTTAAAAAAGGTAAGAGATTACAAGAGTTAAGAAAAGTGTTTCAAGATCACCATGGTTTTGATGACTTAAAAGGTTAGGAAGGTCGGTATTGTGACAAATATTTTGAAATTGTGATTTAATTTGGGTATACTCATGGCACTCTAAGAGAAAACGTTTTTCATCGTCATCTTCAACCCTCTGAGTGTCACAAAGATGACAAGTTATTCAGTCCCATGGTGTTTTGGTAATTGTCCAACGCACAATTTCACTATGTACCTTGTGAAAGTTTGTTTTTATTTTAGCAATGTTCATTTTCTTCTTTACGCTAGTCAAAACAGAGAGATATTTTTTTTATCTTTTATATTACGGCTGACCCTGTCCTTATAGTATCTTATTTTTATTTTATTTTCTAATTCTTTATTGCATCACATATTCTCCTTAAATTTAGATGTAATACTATTTTTAATATTAGCGGTATTATGCAGAATGACTTCTTCCTCTATTCCCTAATGATTTAGCCAAGACTTGACGTCTTTATGCCAATCTCGCTTGAATCATTGGTGATTTTCGCTGGATTTAGAAACAATTTTGGGGAGACCCTTGTCATCCATGTTGTTTATCTAGTTCTTGTATAGTAAGTACATAATCATAATTGTACTCTCATTGGGGGAATGGTTTGCTTTTATGAGGAGGATACGATATATTGTATTCCCTTTAATTTTGAGATTATAAATTATATGTATCGTTAAATTATTTATGTAAAGTGTTTGGTAGGTCTTGAAAAATTACTCACAATTATAGATTGGAACTCAAATTACTCACAACTTGAGTGGGCCTAATGATTAATAACATGTGTTTCCTCCTAAAAGTTTGCTTCTTTTTTATTAATAATTTTAGCATGTTCTAAAAGAAATGATTTCATATTATTGGGTATGTTTAAAAATAAAAATTATCTTTTAAATAAATTTGTATATTATTTTATTTTTTGTTATTCATTATTATTGGGGTATGTTTAAAAAGTATAAATTATCTTTTAAATAAATTTCTATATTATTTTAATTTTTGTTTTAAAATTATTATGTATTTATCATATTTATAAAGATATTACAAATGTTTTATAGTCAATTCCGTTTAACTCTAAATTAATTATGTTTAACTCTAAATTAAGTAGAAAAATTATAACTTGTTTTCGAAATTGAATTTTTAAATATGTTAAACAATAATTTATCTAGTATTATATTGGCTACAAGTGTGACATGATTTTGATTATAGATTTTTTCATGTTATTCTTTTCTGCATTAGGATGAAAAATAAAATTAAAAGAAATTAATAATTCATTAGCATGAGTTATGAGACAAAGGATGGAGGAGGAGTCAATGATCCATGGGATCAAATTTTGCTCAAAAATTCAAAGTGCTCGGAATTGATTCAAATCGAACGAGAGCGTAGGCCTCGTCATTACGAACCCAACGCAACTCATTTGGGTTCAAACGGACGTCGGGAGCAAGAGATATCGCGTTCTGTTCAAAACGACAAACATGAAAAAAAAAAAAGGATGATGACTGTACAGTCTGTACAGTCCGTATGGATGCTGACGTGACAGTCCGTATGACACATGGCAGGGCTGAGTGGCAGACAGTTGGCAGATGTGGATGAATGATATTGCGACACGTGGCAGTTTTTGGTTGGTTGTACGGTGCCACGTGGCCCAATCATGGGCTACCACGTGGCACCCTGTTATTGGTTGCTTGTATAAAATTTATTTGGAGTCCACCGGATTCGACCTCGTGATCTCCACTCACATGTATAGCCTTTGCAAAGTCCACGCTGCCAACGTGCCCCACCATATTCCTTGTTATATATATGGTTTAATATATATTTAAGTTTGAGTTGTGTACCATTGGCGCGGGGGTCCGGGCTGGGGATTAGCCCCAGCCCCTGGTCGCACGACCATATCCATATGACCATACAGTGGGTACCACGACCATCATTGGCGCGCATGCACATATTTGTATTTGGTTTGAACGGTTATAACGGGCCGCCACTTGTCCATTGCACATTCGCCCTTTGAACCTTGACCCTTTTTGGGTGAGCACGCGGTCACATGGCGACCTTTGTGACCATAGCCTTGGCGGTTAGGGGCTTGGAGCGACCATAACCGTCCTACAGTTCACACCGGTTGTGCGGTTGCACCCGGTGCTGGGTTTTTCCACATAAATGCGCGTGGGGGCTAGGTTGAGCCAACAAGGGTGCATTTTGGCGATCCAGAGACAACAAGTTTGAAGGGGAACTTCCAGGGAGCCTATCTTCTTCAATTTTTGGCCAAACGAGGTGCCGAAAAAGCCAGGGGTTTTTGGACGTTCTGGAGCCATTGGAGCCATCTATTTGGTATTTTGAGTATTGTAAAACAAATATTTGAGCACTTTGAGCAAATAATATAAAAGATCCATTGGAAGCTGGACCAGGAGATGTAGCCCAAGAGAGGGGTGAACTCCTTTATCATTTGTTGTGTTATGTGTTTTCTGTTCACTGTTTATTATTGTTGTTTATATGCATCTTGAATGAGTAATTTCCATAAAAGTTGTGTTGCAAAATTGATCCATTTGCATTTTAACACATGAACTAAATCTTGCAAATATTTTCAAGAATACAAGTCTTCTTCATTTTTTTAGATCAAGTTGGTATCAGAGCATAGGTTTTTGAAGACTTGATTATTTGCAAGTGTTTTGTTTTCTGATGCTCACAAGGTTGAAACTCACAAGAGGAGAAGGTCAACTTGTAGAGCCAAGTTCTCATCCTTCAAGAAGGAAGATTATATCATCACCGCAAGTTTCAAGGAGGCATTCACCAAGTATGGCTCATGAAGAGAGTCATGAACATATTCCTACAGAAGATGAAGATCTCATAAAGGTTGTCAAGGAAATGAGAGAAATGATGAAACTCTTGATGGAAAGGAATACAAGGTTGCAAGGTGAAGGCTCCAACCCTTCAAAGCACAAGGGATACAGTGGTGATAAAACTCCAAATGGAAATGGAGGGAATGGTGCTTCTCCACCACCCTCACCTCCATCTTCTTCTTCTACTACCAATTCAAGACCTCTTCCAAATTCTCCAAAAGGACATGATAAAACTCCTTCACAAATTCATTTGTTAAAGCTTGATATTAAATTCGAATTGCCAATGTACAATGGAGAAGTAAATGCTGAGAAATTAGATAATTGGATTCGTCAGATTGAGGTGTATTGTAGGATACAAAAAATTCAAGATGATGAAACTAAGATTCAACTTGCTTCTTTAAGATTGGATAGTGCAGCACTCATT
>JASDQU010032748.1:0-13392 GCA_032191745.1 Picea mariana | reverse complement strand
GGCAAGCAACAGAAGGCTTTTGATACTTTGAAAGAGAAGATCAGTTCAGTGCCAGTTCTTGCACTTCCAAATTTAAGACAACCTTTTGAAATCCAAACAGATGCAAGCAATTATACAATGGGAGCAGTCTTGCTACAACATGGTAAGCCCATTTGTTTTCATTCTGAAACTTTTAATGGTGCCGTGATTAACTATCCTACTTATGTTAAGGAGTTGTATGCATTGGTGCAAAGTGTGAAAAAATGGAAACATTATTTGTTGGGGAAAGAAACCATTGTCCACACAGATCATCAACCACTGCAATACTTACAATCACAAACAAAGCTACAACAAGCTAGGCACTTCTAATGGATGGGTTTTCTACAACAGTTCCACTTGGTCATCAGGTATAAGAAGGGAATTTATAACAAAGTTGTTGATATGCTTTCAAGGCCTATTATTAGTGCTTCAGTTATTCTTAAGCATAGTCCTATCATGCATGAGAGTTATGTTGAGAAATATGCTTTAGATACTGATTTTAAATAAGTATATGAGACTTTGTGTCATTCTAACCATGTTGAGGAATTGGATTACCACGTGCATGATAATCTTTTGTATCATCTTGGCAAGCTATGTATTCCACAGGGTGAAAGAATCAACATAATAAGAGAAGCCCATTCTTCTCTTATTGTTGGTCACTTTGGTGTAGGCAAGACAGTGGCTAATTTGCAAAGGTATTGCTATTGGCCTAAAATGAATGAAAGTGTTTCGAGATATGTTCGAGGATGTTCGTTATGTTCTTCAAGTTTGAAGGGGAACTTCCAGGAAGCCTATCTTCTTCAATTTTTGGCCAAACAAGGTGCCGAAAAAGCCCAGCTAGGGGTTTTTGGATGTTCTGGAGCCATTGGAGCCATCTATTTGGTATTTTGAGCATTGTAAAGCACATATTTGAACACTTTGAGAAAATAATATAAAAGATCCATTGGAAGTTGGACCAGGAGATGTAGCCCAAGAGAGGGGTGAACTCCTTTATCAGTTGTTGTGTTATGTGTTTTCTGTTCACTGTTTATTATTTTTGTTTATATGCATCTTGAATGAGTAATTTCCATAAAAGTTGTGTTGCAAAATTGATCCATTTGCATTTTAACACATGAACTAAATCTTGCAAATATTTTCAAGAATACAAGGCTTCTTCATTTTTTAGATCAGTCAACATTTTTGTGTCTGGTGTTATTGAATGATAGTGTTGTGCTCTAGTTTTACATCATTGCAGTACATTCGCTATGTTATTGCATTCAACGTTGCCTAGACTATTCTTTAACTATATTGTCAGTCTATGGACCTTTATTCTTATCAATCTAGCCATTGAACCAAGTTGCGTTGATGCTTTACTAAATCATTTCTTTGTCACACAAAACATAGAATATGCCATTCCTATAATAGCTTCGTGTTGATCAAATATTTATTTCTTTCTCAATCCAGCTCACTCAACCCATTGGCATTTGCAAAAATGTTGAAGACACACAATATGGTAGTACTTAAGCCAAATCATTACTGCATTTGTTATAGGAAAGTCCCTTTCAACTCAAGTTTTATGAGATGATCAATATCACTGTATACAAGTAGTCAATCATATTTCTAGTAATACTAATGAAAGCTAGTAAGACTAATGATGAAATTGTTTTTCATAGCTTACAAGATAAACTGTGATGGATATGTACGTAAGATCCATTTAAACCTCCATTTTTTCAAGCTCTGACAAGATGCCAAGGACTCTACTATCTCGATTAAAAAACAATAATGTTTTTTTTTTTTGACAAAAGTGAGTAATGGAGTTTATATTAGAAAAACAGCGGCAAGCCACAGGTTCAGTTACAAAGGAGTCTAGAACAACAACACTAAACTGTGGACTCTAAATTCAAACTTAGATGCCTGGTGTTTGGCTACTACAAAATGCCAACACGCAGAGCTAATTACATCGACCAGACTAGCCGTGAGCCGACTTCCTGATTACTTTGGACCGTCCTTCTTGAGCTGGTCCCTCTCCAGCTTTAATTCCTTATTCATTTGTGCCATCTGTTGCTCCAGACTACTGACCCTTTCTTCAAAATATCTCTTTGGATCTTTCAGATCCTTTCGCAGCTTCCACAATTCTTCACACAGGCCGGATTTGGTGTGTATGATATCGTTCTCCAGCATTTCCATGTGCCTCCCCGCTTCACTGTCTAGATTCTGGAGGAAATCATCCAAACTGATCAGTTGACTCCGGAGCTTCTGCATGTTTTCCTCTAGTCCTGCGATTCTCTCCTCCATCGTGGGCTTGTTCCTAGAGCTTGACGCCATCATTTATGCCTTTGCTGGACTGCTGCTACTTCTTAGATTCACCCTGCCTCTATGTGCTCTACCTTTGCTTGGCTTCCTTCCAGACTTACGAGCACTCCTGACCTTCGTTCCTACCTTCCATGCGACTTGATTAAAAGCGTGCATCCTCATGGTCATGTCCCCCAAGCGATACATTGGATCTGGGCAGTATGGATCAATGTCGAATTTCAACGGCCAAATGATGCCTGGTTCCATCAATCCTTACGCGCTCATTCTTGCTGATTGTGGGGAAGTCATCCTTGCTCCTTTGCTGTCACATCTGTCCCCTTTGCCATCTCGCCCTTCCATTCCACGTCTGGCAATCATGGGATATCCGAGATGGTCGTAGCCCTTGAGAAGCATGAGGCCTTTTATCAAGAGGGTGCCCTTGTTGGCCTCTACATCTGTTGCGACGTTATTTCCCCGGAGGACGTGATACAGCTAGTAATTCCAGAGTTTTCCCAGGAGAAGCTGGATTTTGTCTAAAATGCATTGGAGACTTGCATTTGTGACTTTGGTGCAAAGAGTTAAGGCTTGGATTATAATCCTCGAGTCCCCTAGAATGACCAGATCCCGGATATTTTGAGTTATAGCTTGATTAATCCCTTGCCAGAGGGTAAGATCCTCTGCTCTATTGTTGGCTTCAATGCCAAGACCCCAAGCATAGCTAAGGTTTGTGAGTCTGGTGGGGCTTACCAGGGTTCCTCCTCCCCCTGTCATTCCCAGATTCCCTTTGGAGGCCCCATCAAAGGAGAGACTATAATTGTTCTTCGCTCTTTTCCACTCTTCCAGTTCTTGATTTTCCATCCCGAGTTCCCAATTTTGAGGGAGCGAAGTGTGATGTAAGTGTTGTTGATGATCTTGGAGGTTGAGATGCTCAATCCATCGTTCCTCTTCCCTTTCTAACAGCCTTGCATTTGTTGCCTTGCAGAAGTGAGGGGAACTTTCACTGAAGAGGGCCTTAATCCTTGTGGCTACTTGATCTGGGCTACTTTGGACTTCCCTAAATAACCGATTATTTCTTTCAATCCAGATCTTCCAGAGGATAAACTTTGGTAGCGTTCTCCAGAGGCCAGTGAGATGACCTTGTTTGGCTGTCTGAAAAGGACATAAAGAGTGTCAATTATGGAGCAGAGTGTTGGTTTCATGAGGAAGAGCTAGAGATAAGGCCCCCAGTCCAATAGATAATTGTCAAACCTCCATGGCGTAGGGGCAGCCTAGTAGAAGGTGGTCAATAGTCTCCTCTTCCTGACAGTAGAGGGGGCACCTGGAAGGCCCTTCCCAACCTCTTCTTCTCAAGTTTTCGCCTGAAAGGATGCCTCTATGTGCCAATGTCCAAATAAACATATCAATCTTCAGTATTGACTTGGTTTTCCAATTAGCTTTCCAGATTGTTGGGTCTGGGGGAACGTGGGGGATTGTTGCTATGTGGAGATATCATGTTGCTATAGAGTAAGGGCCAGAGCGTTGTCCCCATCCTCTCTTGTCTTTTTTCCTTTTCTTTAAAGGGGATTTCCCTTGCAGCCATCTCTTTAGCATTTCCCATTCTTCTTCGAGCTCTGGGGGGAGATTAGCAATTGCCCAATGAAGCTAGGATTGGTTCTCATCATTTTCCCAACTTGAAATATCCCATAGGTTGTATAACTTTTGGAGATGCATCCAATTTTTAAGTCACATGAGGCCTTGCTTTGTGGACAGTGGGGGTTCTCCCAGGACTGAATCTTCCCAGATGTTGATTTCTTTTCCGTTTCCTGGTATCCAAGTGAGTTGAGAGTTAAAATGTTGCATAGCTTTCTGGCAAAGAGAGAAAATTGGGGAGCCTTTGTCCACTTTTGCTGGCCTTTCTAGACATTTTTTCCTTGGCCCGTGATAGTACTTCTTCCATAAAGATTTTTTTCTCCAAGTGGGATTCCCGGAGATTATGTTCCATAAAATCTTTGCACCCAAGGCTAAATTTTGGATTTGGAGGTCTTTGAATTGGAGGCCCCCTTCTAGATAGGGCTTGGCTATTTTTTCCCAACTTATAAGATGCAACTTCCTTCCTGACTGCTTCCCTCCCTCCCAAAGGAAATGCCTGAGCAGAGCTTCAAATTTCTGGATGGTGGTTCTAGGGGCCAAAAGGAGGGAGCTTTGATAGATAGGAATGTTGGCTAGCACAACTTTGATAAGGACCACTTTGCTCGCAAGATTCAACCAATTTGTTCCCTAGGAGTTAATTTTGTTTTTGAGCTTTTCTAACGGCTGGTTCCAATGTGAGGCTTTTGGGGTGGATTTGAATATTGGGACTCCCAGGTATTTGAACTCATCCCAGGTGGTGCAGCCTTCCATACCCATAAATCTTGAGATCTCTAGCATTTCTCTTGGGGTAATGTTCCACCCATAGATTATGCTCTTAGTCATGCTAATAAGACTACCTACGATTTCTGTATAGACGTCTAATTCCTTTTTGAAATTCCTAGCAGTAGTTGTACTCACCCCTCCCAGTAGCAGCGTGTCATCTACGAATTGAGCTTGGTTGATATCCTTTACCCCCGTGGAAATTCTTAGGCCGAAAATATTGAGATGCATTTGACCAAAGTCTAGCTGGAGGCTAAGCACGGAGGCTTGGATGGCATAGAGGAGGGAGGATAGGGGACAACCTTGCCTGAGGCCTCTGGAGGCTTGAAAAAACTTAGTGGCTCGCCCATTTACCAGAGGGGCTATCCAGGGAGAGCCGATATGGGCTTTAATCTAGTTTATGAAGGAAGGGGCGAAACCAAACTTTTCCATAACTTTAAACAGAAAAATATGTCTTACCCTGTCAAAAGCATTTGCCAGATTGAGCTTGATTATCATACCTTTGTCTTTGAGGCAGATGCTTGAGTGCAGAGCCTCTTGAACAAGGATGATATTGTCCACTATGTGCCTGCCTTTTACGAACCCTCCTTGATTTTCCGGGATAATTGTAGGGAGAATATTTTTTATTCTGTTGGTTATTATTTTGGTGAGGATTTTGTAACTGGTGTTGCAGAGGGAGATTGGATGAAACCTATCGAAATTGGTTGCACCTTTTTCTTTAGGAATGAGAGCAAGAAAGGACGAATTTGTTCCTCCTCCTATCTTGATGCAAGTTTGGGATTTCTTGATGAGTTTTGTGAGGTCGTATTTGATGATGTCCCAACTATGTTGAAAAAATCTGGCTGTAAAACCATCAGGGCCAGGGGATTTGTCTAGATGCATTTGATCTAAGGCCTCTTTTATTTCTTGCTGATATACTGCCTTAATTAGCCTGTTGTTAACATTTTCTTGAATGAGGGTCGGGATAAGAGAGAGAGGATAGGAGGTGGGGTCTAAGACAGAATTCTGAGTCTCTTTATAAAGGGATTTGAAAGTATTTACAACAGCCGATTTGATGCCATCAAAATCTGTTATGGTCTGGTTGTGGAGTTGGATTTCTGTGACATTCTTGAACTGCTTACGAGCCTCCGCTTGCTTTTGGAAGAAGTTGGTGTTTTTATCCCCAGCTTCTAGCCAAAGGCTCCTAGATTTTTGTTGCCAATACTTTTCTTCCTCTCTACAAGCTTGGTGCCAACTCCTTTGCAACCTAACCTCCTGTTGTAGGTTTTCTTGGGTGATTTCATGATCTTCCATTCCCAACTGGTGGATTTCTAGCTATCTTTGCGCTTCTTGGCAAGAAGAGATGGGACTTGAGAGAGTTTTTTCCCAGGTCTTAAGTGCTTCCTTTAGTCTTTTGAGCTTTTCTTCCCAAACAAAAAAGGGGGAGCCTTTCACTGGTCCATTCCAGATTTTGGTGACCAGATCTGGGAAGCTAGCTTCCTGGAGCCACGCTGGGTTGAATCTAAAGGGGATCGGGCCTAGATTATTATCAAGGGAAATGTCCAGGGTGATTGGATTATGGTCAGACACACTGTTAGGAAGGATGGTAGAGGACAATGTGAGGCCCAGTAGCATAAAGGTGCTTTGGGCTAAGAACCTGTCTAGCCTTGCTGCAATATGCCCCGATCCGACCCTCTTGTTGGACCACGTGTACTTCCCTTTGGTGGGCCTTATATCCTCCAGTTCCCAGTCCGAAATGATATCTTCTACCCATTCCCTTGCTGGGTCTCGAACAATAGATCCTCCTTTTTTCTCGCTCACTACGAGGGTCAGATTAAAATCCCCCCCAAGGATGATATTTTCCAACTCGTTTTGGCGCAGGAAATCCTTTAGGGTATCCCAGTAGATTTTCTTTTCCTCCAGAAGGACAGGCACATAGAGATTGAAAATACTTACCTGTCGACTAGTATCAAGGTGGAGGAGATTGGTAAAGATCCAATGTTTGCATGTATCATATTTGATGAGATCGTACTTCTTTGAGTTCCAAAGTGTGCCTAGACCTCCCGAGGCACCTCTTGCGCTTTCTGTGATTCCTTTGCTAGTATTCCACAGAGCTTTTTCTTTGCTTAGGAAGTCTTGTCCTTCCATCTTAGTTTCCTGGATTAGGAGGATTTCGGATTTTGAAGATCGGATGATATCTTTAAGTGCCTCTTCCTTTATCTTACTGCCGAAACCCCTGCAATTCCAGGAGGTTAGTTTCATAAATTACCTGAGGGGGAGTTGTGGGCTCCTTGGGGGGCCTTGGATTGTTTCTGCGTCTGCCTGACACTGATCAATTGTCTGATTGTTGGATGTGATCCACTCAAGACGTCTCTATAAGTCTCCTTTTCTCTTTCAGCTTTCTTTGTTTTCCTGCCTCTGCTTAGTTTTTTTGGAGTGATGGTGGTGTCTCTTTCTTCTTCGCTATTAAAATCTGAGGAAACATCACCTTCCTCCACTTCTGGATCTTTGCTTGTTTCATTCGAATATTGTCCTCACTCCTGCTCCCTTTCTTGTAGTGGGTCTTCTCTGGTTTCTGGGATAGGGTCTCCTTGTTCCGAGTCCGCTGTTGGGGCTTACTGAGGGACTTCCTCTGTTGTTTTCCTTATATGCTCTGGGTCAGGTGCCATACCACTATTTTTTGTCTCTGAGTTGATTCTCTGCTCCTTGGGTTGTGTTGGAACTGTCTTTTCAGGTCTTGGGGATTTTGCCTTTGAGGAGGGTCTCCCTCTTCTAGGTTGCTGCCAACCTTCGTTAATGTCTTTTTCCTTGCTGAGGTCTTTAGGGCAGTTCCTTTGAAAGTGGTCGTATTCATGACACCCCCTACATTTGAACAGGAGTTGTTCATAGTCAAGTTTTTGGTAATGCTGCCAATTTCCAACCTTTAACTTGATTGCCTCTGGGATGCCTACCTCTAAGTTTACTTCCACAAAAATGCGAGCGCAGGAGTATTGATCCTTTGGATCTGCCTTATCGATATAATGATCGAGCCCATTTCCAATTTCTTGAAGCGAGGAGGGATTCCAACAGTGGATTGGGAGATTTGGGAGTCTAACCCAAACCAGGACGTCCTTAGGCACTTTCATCTCTTGGTCAAAACTGGGGGTCCAACAGTTTAGGTATAGCCCTTGAGTTCCCATGAAAAAGGGTCTATTTCTGAAGATTAGGTCTCGATCTACCTGAGAGATGAATTCGAAGATAAAGTAACCTCTTCCCACCGCATAGCAAGTTACATTGTTCTGGATCAGCGGGTGCCAGTTCCTTTGGATCCAGTTGTCGGTGGTTTTGGTGGAGGGCCAGAGCCCCATAAACTGTCCTACCAATCCACAGTCTGAAAGAGAAATCGCTACCCGCATTGGATGGTCTGGGGGAAGTTCAATTTCCGGGATTGAGTCCAGCCGTTTAACAAAGCTGGGCGGAGCAGCAGAGGGGGGCTTCTTGCCGTGGGTGGACAGAAGCTTGCGAAAGGAGTCGACGGTTGAGGGAGGGGGCGGGGGCTCCCCTCCTTCAAGGGCGGCCATGGCTGTGGCAAAGCTCAACCCTAGGCGTCCTCAAGACAATCGCTCGATCACATTTTTCCAAAGTAATCTGTAATACAATTCAAAAAACAATAATGTTATAGACTATTGAATGTAGAATTTTTTTAGTTTATAACACTCAAAAACTTACATTTTATTTTTTTGAAATATGATTGTTAAGGGTTGTAAGATTTATGTTCAATACCAACCATTTTAGCTAAAACAACCAAAGCAAAGCCTTACATTCTCACCAACAAGATTTCAAGAAAAAAATATTTTATTTAGATATTATATACTACCTTTAATAGTATATAGCAACTATAGGTTTAATATTTGTTTTACTTGTCTTTTGTTAAAATATACTTTTAACTCCATGATGTTTGATATGTGTACAACACATTTCCAATGCCTTTTTTTCCATACTTCCATGTATGGTTTCAATATGTACCTTTGAAAGAGGACATGAATAAACTGTGCTTTTATATTTGAATTTGCACATGTTATATAAATGAAAGGTCGTGAAGTTATGCTTGAGGTTTTGAAAGTCTTTTAAGTACCTTTTGCAGTGCACTGTGATGTAAACAAATTATATTCCTAATATAATTGAGCAAATTTTTCATTTGGAAAAAAAAATATTGATCTCAGATGACTTATACATTTTCCCATTTTATTTTGATCATGCCAAAAAAAGTTCAATCTTGACTAGAAACAAATAATTCTTATTTAATAACTAGATATGATGTCATAATTGTTATTCATCTAATATATGTCTTATAACTGGATTCTAATGTTTTGTTTATTCAAATCCATTTTCTTATAAATATTTTTTAGTTTTATTCCTACCTTTCAATATTTCAATATTGGTTACAAATCAACTTTTCCAATGTTTTGTTTATTCAAATCCATTTTCTTATAAATGTTTTTTCGTTTGTATTCCTACCTTTCAATATTTGTTACAAATCAACTTTTCTCAAATGTATATGGCGTAAAATTATGCTCGATTTAGAAGATAATATTTATAAAATTCTTCATTTCATATTTAAAGATGTTCTTTGGTTTTAAAAATTGATAGTAGTATAGATTCAGTGAAGGCACTTTTTTATGTCATTCCCTCTACAATTTCATAAAACAAAATCGTTTTAGGTTTTAAACCACAATTTTTGTTTTTATACAACAATCCATCCTCAAAATTAATACATTTAAAATTTATTTATTATGCATTATGAATCAATTTTTTATTTATATTTGGAATCGGAAAGCAACCTGAATCCAAATCCTTGTGCTTATTTAAAAATGGTTTAATCTATCAAAATCGATCTCCTTTAATCGTTTGTATAAATTTAAATTTCGACAATGCAATATAAATCTACCAAAAAATACTTTTTCAGTTTATAATTCTAAATAATTTTCAAACATCTAGATTTTGTGTTTTTATAGTTTTTATTGATTTAAATTAAAAATATCGATAGATTTAAGTTTGTTAATTTTTTTTAAATAGTAATGTCAATTTTCATTTGTATATTATTTTTCAACTTCAAAAAAAAAATAGATATTAAATAGTTTTACTACATATCTGATAGTACAAGTTAACTTTTAACTTTTTATGTATTGTATTAGCTTAGATTTATCTTAGTTTTGAATCTATCATGTGTTGAGAAGGATCAAGTCTTTCGAGTTGAAAATTTTATTTTTGTAATATCTCTAATTCAAACCCCAATTGTAAATGAAAATGAAAATGTACATATAGGTTGGTGAGATGTTGGCACCAAATTTTGGTTTAGTTTTGCATGCACATGAGTAGTGCGCGAGGATTGTTTTCCAAAGAAAGAGAGTGCACATTCCATAGTGTTGTGCGCACCTGAGTAAGTGCACGTGGATTGTGCATCAAGGGAAGGGTGTGCACATTCCATAGTGTTGTGTGCACCTGAGTAAGTGCGCAAGGATTACTTTGAAGTGCGCATTGGATTGAGTTATATATATATATATATATATATATATATATATTTGAGGCTGGAGAGCCTATGTGTGGTTATTGGGCTGGTGAGTCAGGATGCAAAAAGGGCAGTGTGCCTATCCCTGTAAAATGTAATCACACTCAAATTATTAATAAAATCACATTGTTGCGTGTAGATCAATTAGACGAAAAGAGAGGGGGGGCTAAACTCCACTGAAAAGGGAAAAGGGGGGCTTAAGTCCAAAGGAATATTTTATTAATATTTTTGAAAAGTATAACTTATGGATATTTATTTATCCTAAATTCTCGAGGGATGGGAACCAGTCACCAAGTGACTAAAGATAATTCTAAAGGTGACATGTGTCAAGTTATGACCATGCAAATATATGGCTGAACCTTAGTGTATTTTGGGGGATTCACTCACTTTTCTTGAGGGGTCAGACCATCTGAACAGGTGTTGACTCTAAAATTTTCTCATAACTTTGTTTTCAATATACTATACTTAGAAAATTTTCATCTCCCATAATACTTGTCTTGCCTACAGAGCAATAGAATCACAAGAAGCACAATCCCTTTTCATCCTATAAGCATACCTTCGTCCGTCAATCTCCATACTTAGTTTCTTTTTGGAATTGCAGAAGCAAAGTTTCTTTCTTTTCTTTTAAATAACACCTTTCTTCGTCCATCGATTTCAATTACTTAATTTCCTTTCAAGAATCCCTTTGCGACCACGGAAGCAGATATTCTTGTCTTCACCAAATCTCTTTTCTATTTTCTTCGTCTGCACAATGATTGGTAATTAGAAACCTTTTAGAGATTATTGATTATAATTGCGGAAGTGGAGATTACATCCTTCAAAATTTCAATATTCATTCTTCCGCTCCGCCGAATTTTTTTTCCCATGTCACGGTAATCAAAGAAACATTTAATTTTTGGCTCATGTGAAGTTAATATATCAGGATCGTTATTAATCTAGTGAGTTCTTCGATGTTAGCTTCATAAATTCGAATTTAATTCATATAAGTTCTCCCTCGAAACAAAATCTCCAATTAACTTAAACAGGGAAAAGATTATTCCATAATCACAGGAATCATCTCCATGATGTGATAATCACAGAGGAAGATGGTGGAAGGAAGAGAAAGTTTCTATGGTGACACACTAAACACATTTGCATGAGAAAATTCAAAGAATCATTGGTCCAAAGTCTACAAGAAATATTCTTCAGAAAGGAATGATAATCCCGTATGGGCGTTCGAGATAGTTCGATCAGATTGAATTCTAGAAGTATTTGACACAAAGGATTTAGTGATATGGTGTAATGATAACTTCGAGAAAGACCAGAGGATTATCAAAATGATTCATATTATTTTGAGAACAACATGAAGACAAAAATATAACAGAGATATAACAATGAAATACACACAAATATAGCAGAGAACACAAAAATACAGTGAAACCCAACTTCTATTAATGAATAAGATAGAAAAACACTATAGAACACAAACTAGCAGAATGGGGTAGCTTATCTCTAAAAAGAAAGAGATGTTGGCTACACTTCAGTCACACGAAGCTTTACATCACACTCCACTGCATGCTTAAAGGGCCTCCTTCACCTCAATTACATATGAGAGAGTGAGAGGAGAACAATTCCCATGATGCATGTGAGATAAATTAATCTAAGTTTAAAAAATTCCATAGGCATGTAAAACACTAGGAATTCTCGGGTGGTCACCCATCCCAATACAACTCTAGCCCGAGTGCACTTAACTATGGAGTTCTAATGGAATCTGGTGCATTAAGGCTATCTTGTAGGAATGTACATAAGACCACTAGGAAATCATTACATGATGACTGTAATTAACAAATGAAGATGGTATTACATTCCATTCCCTATCAAAAGGGTGAATATCATGGTTTATCAAAACCATAGGCTCGAAATGTTGATTCAGTGGAAAAGGTGGTTGGCCATCGAGATCCACCTGGATCATTCTTGTCCCCTTAGGAAGAAATGGTCCCCATTGTGTCAAGTTCCCTCGGGAGATGGGGAAACTTCTGTTGAATCTAAATCTTGGTGAGTCACTTTCCTTGTTGAAGTAGATGTCTTGATTGTACTTTTCATGTGGAAGGATGTCATGAACCTGTTGGATACATTCAACAGATCTGGCTACATGCCTTGGTCTGAGTGTGGGAGGACTATGTTGGTGAATATGCCATAAGAAGAGCTATATCAATGGGGGTTGATGGTTGGAACCCGAAGCACACCTGAAAAGGGTCATGGCCAATAGAGCTATGTTGAACATATGGAAGACTCTCATTCTCTTTATGCTCCTCTACAATCTCATTGACCTACTTCTGTTGGATAGAAAAATCTTGGGCTAAGGCTATAGTGGTCACAATGACCTCCTGTTCACCATTGGAATGGATTGTGAAGAGGGAAAAATTTGTGGTTTGAGATATTACATTGCAGCATTGTTTTTCCGAGAGAAATGGAGTGGGAGTAGTCATATCTACCTCTAGTACCCTGTAGAGTTGACCTCCCAGAGTAATAATGAAACTGTGGGATCGAGACTCATAGATAGCGTGATGTTTCCACATATATGGTTGTCCTTAAAGAACATCACAAACTTCAAGTGGGGAAACATCACACACTACCTCATCCTTGAAGGGCTTGATGCCATAGGACAAGATACACTGTTGGCTGACATAGATGTCTCATCCTCGGCTTAACCATTCAATGGTGTATGGTTGGGGGTCTGGCATCATTCGCGGCTTCAATCTCTTGAAAACCTCGACTGATATTAGGTTCTTCTGACTCCCATTGTCAATAATGAAATGAAGTGGGGTCCCCTTTACACACATCTACGAGTGAAAGAGGTGCTTTCCCTCCTCAAGATCCTCTAGTTCTTCTGGTTGTATTGTTGTGGCCATGATGATAGCAGTGGGTTCTGCATCAATGATATGTTTCCCTTTATTGTGCTCTGAATCAAAGTATGAGTCAAGTTTTGATTCTTTTTCTTTGAGCTCGACCACCAATGATTGTTTCGAGTGACATTCATCGGTGTTGTGCCAAGGGATTTTGTGAGACTCGCACCACTTTCTGGTGTCTTTATTAAACTTCTTGTTACCCTTCTTTTCCTGCATCTTGGACTGGCTCTCTCGAGGTTGGCCTTCCTTGTGTTGAAATTACTAAGACAACTGAGAGGGGGGGGAAACCACACCACGTCG